>CM034238.1:47963462-48265962 GCA_019916065.1 Vitellaria paradoxa
ATATATAATGGCACATATAATATATATTTGTTAAGTAGCAACCACTGCAATAATTACTAGTAATTAGATACGTACGTATAAAACAATAGTCTTTTTGGATTTCATGAATTGATGAGAATCCCAAAATTGGGTTTTCTTAAAAAAGATTAAATTTAAATCTCAATATTTTAATAAATATATTAATATTCAGGATTTCTTGAACTCATGAAAACTTCCAAATCAGAATATTCAAAAATTTGAAACAAAATACTCGCTTTTGAGATGTTCAATAAATCTATAAAAATACTTCAAAAATCTATCATTTAAAAGATTCCCACGAATATCTTAGAATTTATATTTTAAAAATTTTTTATAATTCACAAATTTTTTACTTCAAAGTACACCTTAAAGTCAGCCAATAAGAGGGAGAGCCATAAGAAAGGTAGCTTCCGAATCGGGTCGAGACTTGATGAACGGCCATGACGAGGGGAAAATAGCACCGCAATAGGGATGCGATTTTAAATTTAATGATTTCTTGCTTCTTGGGTAGTTTTTCCATGTGGGTAGTGTTGAATGAGATGGATGTTTGACTGAGAAGCGAGGATGATTAAGATACAGCAAAGACTGCTCTGTACCATGTTCCTTTCCAACGTGGGTGGACCCAATTACCCGAAAAAAAAAAACGTGGGCGGACCCGTGTATTTTAAGAATGCCTTCATCAATTGGCCGAAACTTCTTCATTCCGGTTTGAATTATTTTAATGCGTAAATTAAAAAATAATTTCTCTAAAAAAATAAATATCTATTTTCCTCTTAATTACAGAAAAAAATTAATTAGGATAGAAAACTAATGGGGCTGAATTGTCTTGCCTTTTATTGTACTTAACTTACTTCAAAAGGTTTTTACCCCCAAAAAAAAAGGACGCAAAACTTGTTTACAAGTTATACCATAACTTACTATTATTGTTAGCTTCGTTTAGAGTGATAAAAAATTTTTAAAAAATTAAAAAATTAAAAAATTTAAAAATTATTCACTTTTTATTTCACTACACGAATTATAAACTTACAATTTATCTCATTTTATTCTACTTTTTATCACTCCAAACACACCCGTTATTTGTTTTAACTTAGAGTTTAGGAAGAAAAAAATTAGCATTTTTCTAGCTGACTATTAGTTAACTATTAAAAAATTAATTTTTTTACTTGGGAAAGAAAAAAAAGTTAACTTTTTAACTTTTTGTTAATTTGATATTTTTATTCTTTAAGATTTAAAAAAAATTTAAAATGTAAGATAATGAATTTAATCATTTAAAAAAAAATTAATAGTATCAAAAAAAACTAATAACTGATAGCATAACTATTAATTTTTTTTTTTTTCCCAAACACAATCACAGACAGTTACCTCTGCGCTGTCTAGTTGGCAAGCAGGTGCTAATGACAGAGATCGTATGGCTATAAATGTTGGGCCATTCCTATGATGATGGATTGGCTCCAGTCGAGATACTCCAGGCCCATTGTAGGTCCTCGGCTGGATTTTGTGCACTCTAAATGACAGTCCAGGATGATTTAAGAGAGAGAACCTAAAAATGGCGCACATCTAAAACATAAATCTAGACAAGGGTTTGAGTGGATTTTCCCTTCTGTTGTGTTTTCACAAGATCCATGGCCAGGATCGTTCCGTTTGTAATTCATAAAAAAAATATATGTTCAAAACAAGAAATCATAAAATAAATGCCTAACCATGATACACTGATCATGGATTAAAGATATCAGCATTAACAATACGGGGATAAAAAATTACCCTCGCACATACTCACGAAATTAAATTATTTGGCTCCAAGTGAAAAAAGAAGGACTGAAATTATTCCTGACCAGGAACACTTCAAAACTTATGTCAGTGAATAAGTTTAAAATGAAATAATAGTGATAGAGAATTCATTTGGCCAAACTGAGCATACCTTATGCTTGTTCTGAGAAGTAAAAAAGATATTTTTTTTTTTTGTAACTAGCAAGTTTTTTTTTTTTTTTTTGGATACTTGGGAAGGGAAAAAAATGATGTTATTTTTCCCCTTTACTCTATAATATTTATATTGACGGTTTACTTTTAACTTGATGCACATCACATAACATTTAATACACATGGCAAATCTAATTGTAGTAAATATGATGTGCCATTTGAACATTTCAAATGTCATTTCTTGTTTACAACCTAATGAGTGATAAACTAACTTAACGATAGTGTAATAAATAAACGAAATTAATTATAATCCTTCAGTTATGGTTGCATTTAAACGAGCATTTGCATCTCTTATTATGGGACCCAATTAGTATGCTCGGAAACATTCTTGCTCGAGCGTCCATCCTATACTTGTACAAGTAAGTCATGTGCTCGGGCACTGCAACTACGTGTGTTCGGGACTATGCCTGATGTTGTGTCTACATTTTTTTTGTACCAACACATAATCATTCAATCGACAAGTTGTGCATCAAATGTTAAGGAAATGATTTGATAAGGTATTCAGTTTTCCATCAAAAAATGACAAATAACAGACTGCATAGAACTTTTACGCACACACAACAAGTTTTGTGTGCGCGGGAGAGGTGGGGACAATTGCGTGCGCACAAAATAAGCAAATTTCGTGCACACGAAGGAAAAACTAGGCTAGCATGTGCCCAACAATGCCCAAGAAGGAATTTTGGGTTTGCGAGTTCAAGTTTATCTTTCGATTGTCTCACTATTTTCAACAAATTTACAATTTCCACTCGTTCAATTCTTGTACATACATACTTTAGTATCAAATTAGTCTATCAATACATCACAATGACTAATCAATTAAAGATTTAGTTCGTGCGTGTCATCCAATTTATTGAATAATCAAGATCATGGAAATATATGTAAAGGTATACATATACACAATCATTTATAGGGTGCATTTAGTTTATTAAAAATCGTTGAAAATTTTTGAAATTTTTCAAAAATTTTTAAAAATTATTCATTTTTTATATTACTGCACAAATTACGAATTCATAAATTATTTCACTTTATCTTATTTTATTTAACTTTTTATCACTCTAAAGCACTCGTATAAAATATACATATACTTTCTGCAACACTATAATTCCAAGACATACTTGTATCCAAAATTTAAATTCTTATACAACTATAATTCCTTTTATGCGTATTTAAGAAATTCTTACAAGAAGAGAAGAAAGATCACCCTGCCTTGTTGAAGTTCACCAGCCTTCCAACCCCAATAAGACTCTGCTCCAGGAGCTCCATCTTCTTCTTCTCCCAATCGACCTTCTCTCTTCTCCCGTCTATTTTTCTTTTTATAGCACACTCTCTTCTACAAAATTTTGTATTGCAAATTGTTGTAGGTGTGGAGAATGAGTCAAGTCGGGTTTGGTTGGGTTGCATGCATGTTCATTGATTGGAAAGCAGGTTAAAAGGTAATTTGGAAAATGCTTGTTTGGTTTTAGATAGCATTAATTAACTTTGGTGACAAATTGGTTGAGAAAAGGTTTATTTTTTCTTTTCAAATTTGGTTGGTAAAAATAAATATTTGGTGGGTTAAAGTGAATCTATAATGGCTAATTGATCGGTAAGTGTAATACATATATTATTATTTTTTTTATTTAAAATTTTAACTACCAATTGGACGAAAAGTAGTATGAATAATATAATTTTGAGAAAACTACAAAAGGAGACATATGAGTAGTAAGTTAGAATATTTTTCCTCTTGTTTTTTTTTTTTCTCTTGGGATAAATTCTTATTCCAAGTATATCTTAAGTGAATATAAGGAAGTGTTCGGAGCTTTACAAAATTTTAAAAATCTCTACAAATATCAAACTACGAAAGTTTTATAAATCTCAACAAATCTCCACAAAACTCTAAAAAATTTTGCACAAAATCTTCCTAACAAAATTTTCACCGTTCATCTCTATGAATTTATTGTTTGTTATTTGCATTCTTAAAATTGAAAAAGTTGTCAAACTATTTATTATTTATTTGTTTTTTTTACAATTTGTAGAGCTCCAAATGAGCCCTATGTTTTATACTTTCAAAATATGATCTCTTATTTGAAAAAATATGAAAAATAACTCAAATAATATAAAAAATTAAACATAAAAAATAAAACTTAAATAAATAAATAATAAAAATATATTTGCACTTTTATATAAAGGTGGTGTTTAGATGACAAAAAAAAATAACAAAAGTATAAAAATTTGATATAAAAGTAAAATGTGACGAAATTTAATTAAAAGAAAAAATAAAAATTGATAAAAATTAGTAAATTTTAATTGATTTTCATGAACCAAACAGTTTTATGGTATGACAATCCAAAGGGTTTAATAAGACCGATCCATTTTTTTTTTTTCCAAACAAGATATGTGCGGAGCCCCGGACGCCTATCCCATGTATCCTCCAAACAAAAAGAGCTTGTAAGGTTAGAGAATTAACATTGCAATGTTCGGAAATTATGTGGACAATTAAAAACAATTAATTAGCCTTTAAAACTAAAGATAATAAATATATATAATAAGTATGTGATGCATTAGTTAGTGTTTTTTATCCTAAACTTGCATCAATTAATAATGAAAATAATTATTCTTTTTTCTTCTAAAAATAGAATTTAGATATCAAAAATAATAGATGAAACACGTGCCTTCCTAAAATAATGGGATCGGAGATCCTGAAATTAAAATATAATTTTAGGAGTTAAAATTATATTTTTGATCTTTAGATTTTTATGAAAACTCATCCAACAGTTGAGATTAAAACATTTTCAATCATTAAATAAATTTTTATAAAAATTCAAAAATTGAAAATGTAATTTTAACTTTTAAGATTGAATTTTAACTTGAGGATCCCACCCAATGTATAGAGATGGATGTAATATAATGGATTACTCTTTGTCCATTATATTTTTTTAGTATTTAATTGGTAAAATATAAGATAAAATAAAAAAGTGTAATTTATAAAAGATTCAACCTATTGAACTTTTGAATTTTAATGGGAAACAAATTTAAAAGTATAAAATATTCATTACCAAATGAGAGTGGATACTAGGGGTTGATATTTTATAATAATAACTCTAACAATTATTTATTTCTTTATTTATTTTTATCTTACTCTCCATTCCCTTTCCATCCTCCTTTCCAAACAAAGGATGAAACTCTATTACCCCAATTTTGAGATGTAATGGGTGTAAAGAAAAGCTTAGCTAATGAAGATTTACCTTCATTTCCTTTAATTTTTTTCCATTCACATTCCCTTAAACAAGGTCAATCTTTTCATCTTCTTTCATTTAATGGCCTTACTTGGAGTTAAAATAAAATAATACAAAATTCTACAAAATACGAATTACGAGATAATAAAATTTAAATTCTCTACTCACTACAAAAAATACGAGACATTTATTTTTATAATTTTATACAATTTTATATAACTCTAAACACAGTCGATATATCCTCCATTCATCTATTTCTGAATAAAGGGGTTAACTCTTTCTCAACTAATAGTACTTTTTTTAATTTTAAAATGTAAAAAATCAAAAGTAAACTACCTTTGGCATAATTTTGACATTACCATTTACCCAATTTGGTAAGATTACAGTGTAATAAATTTCAAAACAACCAAAAAAAAGGGTACTGAATTTCAAAACAAGAAAAAAAAAAAAAAAGAAAGGAAAACGGTAATTTTCATTTGAGATAAAAAAATGTTATAATTAATGTAGGGGTAAAAAAGAATCACTTTATTAATAAATAAGGGGAAAAAACAGTAAAACGTGCCTTTCTTCCCCCTTTTTCAAAAATAATGAAAAAAAAAAAAAGGACAAGAAGATTCGTAGGTTAGCCTTTTGGAAAAGGTGGACGATGATGGATTACTACCATGAGGGAGAAAAAATATCCAAGCCATGTAATTAAACCGAAAACCGTGAGCTCTGCCCCACCAATTTTCACTTACTGGGGGGGGGGTTCTCGGGCATGGTTTTCTTAGCCCCCGTTTGGAAGTTAGAAAAAGATAAATTTTTCTAATAATTTTTATTTTTAGGAGTTTCTCAATATACAAAAATTATTAAAAATTCTTAAATTTTTTTTAACTTTTTTACCAGATAACCAAAATTTTTAAAAATTTTTTGAAAATTTCTCTAATTTGTTATCAAACAACTAAAAATTATTGAAAATTTAATTTTTTACCAAAATCATAAAAAATTACATCTAACAATTTTTGTTAAAAAATTATAAAAAATGTCTAAAAATTCCGTTGGTAAAGGGGCTCTTAAATAAAAATTATTTACATATACATGCCAACTTTAGGACTTGTGACCATTAAGGTAGTGTTTGGATGGTAAAAAATAAATGAAAAGTATAAAAAGTTAATGTAAAAGTAATATGTAACAAAATTTAATTGAAATAAATTAAAAAATATTAATAAAATTGATAAGTTTTGATTAATTTTGATAAATTAAACTAGCCCTAAAACAAAATGCTTGGTTCTTTTTATTTGTAGATTGTTGCAAGTGTAAAGAAAATAATAATATGATACATACTAATTACTTAAAATAATAATATGGTACTCAAATTCAAGTCAAAGTTCAATTCCCTTTTTTTTTTTTTTTTTTTTTTCTTTCTTTCCTTGGTGGGAAGGAGCATTTGGGTTTGATGGAACCCATGAGCGCCATTTGTCCAATGTTTTTTGGCTAAAGAATTAAAAAAAAAAAAAAAGAAGATACAATTTTGTGTCTCGTTGCATCGCCAGCACCAGCTTCTGGGTTCTCGCTACCCAATTTTTTATTTTCTTTTTAAATATTAAATTTATTCTCTTACACTAATTTTTTTAATCTATATAAAATAAAAATATCAAATTAACAAAAATCTTAAGAACTACCTGATAAAATGTTAATTTTTTTTTCTTTTTAAACACAAAAAATTAAATTTTTAATAATTATTCAGTACCTAATTATAAAAAATTAATTCTTTTTTATCTAACTTAAGAGTTAAGTCTTAATTTTGTCGAGTGCTGCAAGATAAAGGACCACAAATAAAAAATAAAAAAATTGAGATAAGCCGCATTATCAAAGAGATCACTCATTTGGTACAAAAAGAAACATGAATTCGCTAATTAAATTAAAATTCAATAATTTAAATATATTTATATTTTTTAAACAAATTTAATAATTAAATTAAAATTTAACAGTTTAAAAATATTTATATTTTTAAATTAAAAATATATAAATTTATATAAATTATTAAATTTTAATCTAACAATTAAAATCTTATTACCTCGCACAAACATGACCGAGGAATGTTAACCCCCAAATTTGTTTAGCACATTCTAAAATTTTTTTAACTTTCTTTAATTAAAAATTTTTTTTCTTTAACTTTTTATCTAAATTTTACTGCTTTTATAAATTTTTATGAAATGATTTTTTTAAAGGGTGGGTTTGGTTTGCAAACAAACTCCAAAAAATTTTATAAATTTCTGTTAACTTTATATCATATCAACTTTTTTCTTTTACTGCACGCATTATGAACTCTCAATTTATCTCACTCTAAACTTACCCAAAATGACAAATAGCGATATTAGAACAAAAATTTTAAAAAATTTATTTTTTTTAACACTACGTCTCGCGCCCTTCATAGAGAGTGAGTTTTAAATGAGATAAAGTGAGATAAATTGAGAATTTATAATGTATACAGTAAAAAAAAAATTGATGTGATATAAAGTTAATAGAAATTTATAAAATTTTTAAAATTTTTTTTTAAACTAAACGGGGCATAATGTTTATAAATTCATATAAAATGAAAAGGAAGAGGAAAAAGAACCAAACGCGCGAACATTGCGCACATTCCCCTCCTAAAATATTAAAGCATTACCTAGGATATCTCATATTGACACAACAAACCCCCCTCCCTCTTCCTCCTTCTCCTTCAGAGCATACTGCGTCTTGCCGTTCAAAAACTACTCATCACACCCATACTCTCTCTCTCTCTCTCTATCTCTAAATATACATGTGTAGGTGTAGATTACGGTGATGGGAGTGACAATGCATACGAAATCGGACTCGGAGGTGACGAGTATAGACGCGTCGTCGCCGCCGCGGTCGCCACGGCGGCCGGTGTACTACGTGCAGAGCCCGTCGCAGCACGATGTGGAGAAGATGTCGTACGGGTCGAGCCCCTTCGCTTCCCCCCACCACTACCACTACCACTGCTCCCCGATTCACCACTCCCGTGAGTCCTCCACCTCCCGCTTCTCCGCCTCCCTCAAGAACCCCGCCGGCTGGAAGAGGTTGCAGCGGAGGCATCACGACGGCGTCCACGACGACGAAGACGAAGACGAAGACGATGACGGCGGCGACGGCGACGACGGGTGGTCGTCCGGCGGTTACGCCATGAGGTTCTACGTGGTCTGCTTCGTGTTCTCGTTTGTGGCCCTCTTTACCATCTTCTCTTTGATTCTGTGGGCCGCCAGCGCACCTTACAAGCCTAAAATCTTTGTCAAGGTCAGGTTTTGATTCGAAACCCCCGCACCTTCCTTTTTTTTTCTTTTTCGTCTTCCCGAGTCAACCGAGTCTCGACCCGGAAGCTACCGATTCGACTCACCGAATGAATCAGTTTGCCGGGTTTATTTAGCTTGGGTTTGGAAAGAAACTCTAGTTAATTTTTTAATTTTTTATTAATTTAATATTTTTATCGTCAATAAGTAAAAGAAGTTTAAAATGTTATTGGGTTAAATTTGATATTAAAAAAAAATCAGTTAATTTTTCCAAACTGTACCTCGTTAACGTTTGATTTGTTTTTGGTATTGCCATACAGGGCATGGTGTTTCACAGCTTCACCATTCAGGCGGGCACGGATCACACCGGGGTACCAACGGACATGTTGAGTCTGAATTCAACGGTCAGGATTTTCTTCCGGAACCCGGCGACTTTCTTTGGCGTCCACGTCACATCTACTCCCCTTGAGCTTCACTATTACCAGCTCAAGGTTGCTACTGGATATGTAAGTCCATTTTCCGTAGCACAAATATATATATATATATTTATGTATGTATATGTATATATATATATATATATTTATGTATATATATCTTTGACACCTTCAGTTCAAATTTTTCCACTGCAATTTCATTTTCAATCACGGTCAATGGGTCATCGTTGTTTTGTACTGGAAACTGGCAAAAGAGGTGGGGGCGTGGCTGGTCCTTCTTTCCTAGAAAGTTGAAGGATAGAGAGAGATGATTCGTATGTCATTATTAGTATAGGTTTGTTTAAAAAATGAGATAAAATAAAATAATTTATGAATTTATAATTCGTAAAATGAGGTAAAAAATAAATAATTTTTAAAAGTATTTCGAATTTTTCATCACCAAACGCATGAGGGTGTTTGATAGACCAATAGTGGAGGAAAAAGTATAATAAAAATGGAAAGATGTGATATAAAAGTGATATGTGAAAAATTTTAATCGGAAAAAAAGTATAAAAATTAGTTAAAAATTAGTTAAGATCGATGTATTTTGATGAAATATAATGTGACCAAAATGGCCCTATATGTGGCATAGGTTAGTGTGATTTTGGAAGGCTGCAAAAGGCTGCAACTCTGATTTTTTCTGAAATGGCTGGCATTTATTAATCATATTGAGGTGTTGGGGTAATAAAACAATTTTGGCCGTTGTTTTTCTTCCTTGCACTCATTGGAAAATTTGACTAATGGAACATCTAATTTGGTTTTATCTACGTGCTTGAGAAGAAATTCCAGAGTCGTTGGTTGAATTGATGCTTTGGCCGTGATTCACTGCATTAAGGGTCTGTTTGGTTGGAAAAAAAAAAGGAAAAATGGCAACTTTTGCATTTTTGGTGTTTGGCAACACCACTACTGTTAAAAAAATTTTTAAATTTTTACCGAATTGTTAAAAGTTGTTAAAAATATCTCTAATTTTTAGGAAACAACCAAAAGTACTTTTAAAAATTCTTAAAAATTTTAAATTTTTATTAAATGCACCAAAAGTTTCAATTATAAAAAATTACAAAAAATTCTTAATTTTACCAAATCATATATAAAATACTATAAATTATATCATATATATATATATATATATATGTATATGTATATATGTTACTTTGTAGCTTTTTATAGATATTTGAGAGAAGGGGGGGGGGGACGCATGCGACTGTGTAACTTTTTGTAGATACTCGAGGTGATCAATTGGATGGTTTTTAACAAGCAATTAAAAATTTTAAACAAAATGAAAATAAAAATGATATTCTATTCAAAAAGAAAAATGATAAGAAAATTCTATTAGAATGATATGGCTTTGTTAAATACACTTTATAATTTTTTTTTATTTTGAAATAATAGGCTAATATTTCCATACCATTTTGTTTAAATTAAAAATGTTAACAATTTGGTAAATTAAATTGTGGATATATTGGATGGTTAAGGAAAATTGAAAAATTGGCACGGTTTCAAATGAAGGAAGACTCCGACTTGCTGTTGTCTCTCTCTCTCTCTCTCTCAACAATATACATAACATATTACATTGTGTTACACCTAGGCTAAGTTTGTTGAACTTTACATCCTCTAAATTATTTTAGTAAGTGTGGCCAGTTTGTAGATGTTATATTTTTTATTTATTTATTTTTCTATAAGAAGAAAAAAAATACTTTCTAAGACAAGAAAAAAAATACTTTCTAAGACAAAACAATTACACAAAGAAATAGCTGTTTTTTTTTTTTACCAAGCTAACTGTTGGTGGCAATGTTGTTAAAATCCCGATTTTAATTGTAAAATCGTTCGATTTTACGATTTTATAGTGAAAAATCTTGTTAAATTGCATTAAAATTGCATTTTGGAGTAAAATAAGTAAAATAGTGATTTTAGAAAGTAAAATCGGTAACATCCCGATTTTAGATGCAATTTTAACGATTTTACAAAATACAGGCTTTTGCCCTCTCAGAAATTATTTATGAGAGATTATTTTTTTGCTGAGATTCTTAGAAATGTTTCTGCTGAAAAATTATTTTGTTGCTAAGATTTTGATAAATGTTTTTGCAGAGATTTTTTTGTTTTTTGCTGATATATATATATATATATATATATATTTTGCTGAGAAATTTTTTTGTTTGTCTTGTTTGATAAACATAGTGATGTCTGGTAGTGGGGCTGGTTCTACGTCTTCTCTACCTAAAAGAAATTCAAGAAAAAATGCTTCAAGGAAAATCTGATATGGGCTGGGAACATGGCCTTGATGTTAATGGGGATTCAAAAATAGTGTTAAAATATCAAATTGAAAGTTCTAAATGTTAAAATATTATGTTATATAGACTATGATTTTATAAGGTAAGCTATGGGTAAAATCTTACGATTTTTACGATTTGATTTACAGGCCCTCTACCAATTTTAGGTAAAATCTCGACTTTAACAGCATTGGTTGGTGGGACTTACTGATATCCTTGGGGCCAGGTTCCTCCGACTCAATTGTGGATTTGAAGTAATTGGGGTGTTAATCCAAAAAAGCTATGTGAATTTTAGGTCTAATGATTTCAAATCCACATCACTCAAAAACCAACAAATGGAAATGTAGCCTAAAAGTAACATAATAGTGTTTGAAAGGAAAGCAAATGTCAAGAGGCTTTGCTTGGCTGCTCCCTTAAATTTGAATGATTCATTTCACATTTTACGTCAAAAATTGAGTTTTAAAATCCTGAATTTTGGCATTTGAAGGAAACAAAAGACAGAGTGATGCTGCACATGCACGTGTGTTTGTTTTTCTCTTAATTTCATTTGCAAAACATTTAGTAAAGTCTTCGCACACCCTTTGTATAGGATTGGCCTCACTCCACTTGAATCTCCTCATATTTTCTTCTTTTCATTTGAGGCCCGTTGATCTTCTATGGATATGCTAATCTGTTTCCTTATCCTCTTGAATCAGATAAAGAAGTTCTACCAGTCAAGGAAGAGCCAGCGTGTAGTAGTAACTGTGGTTTTAGGGAATCAGGTGCCACTGTATGGTGGAATCCCATTTCTCAGCGGTGCTAGAGATCACCTCGAGAGTGTCTCGGTGCCACTCAATCTGACGTTTGTTATGAGGTCGAGAGCCTACATTTTGGGAAGGCTGGTTAAGCCCAAGTTTTACAGAAGCATCACGTGCGGAGTTGTTTTAAATGGAAACCGGCTTGGTAAGCATCTTAATTTGTCAAATTCTTGTATTTATAAAGAGTGATCAATGTACCCTTTTGATTGATACTGTGGAAGTAATGTAGGCATTTGTAAGGGCCAGCTTAATTTTTTGCATGGATTCCCTTTTGGTCAATTGTAATTGCCTCGTACAAATTCATATGCTTGCCCCTTTGATGCTTTTGATTAAATGGTACATACTTCAGGTTTATTGATGGATTATTTTACTTGAAACTCCCATACCTTGCCTTTTATCTTGTGAAGCAGCAATTCCTTAATTCTTTTCTTTTAACACTTAGGTAATGTTTGTTTGGGTGGTAAAATTGGGAAATTGGATAAGCAGCCTACCATTTTTGACCAAGTTGACTTAAGTCTTGCGTTTAGGTTGCAATATTACAACTTCGGATTGGATTTCATCTCTCTCAAAAGGGGGGATATGGTATTATTTATACCCTACCTTTGAATTTGTTTCTCGCTAAAATTTAAAGGTCTAAAATTATTTTTTGTCACATCTTATATCAAATCACATCTTTTATCTCACTTTATATCTCACCAACTAAACACGAAAAAAATAATCTCACATAAAAAAATAATCTCATATTATATCCAATTTCATATATTATTCCATGGTATTCCCATCATCCAATCCATCAAAACAAACATATAGCCTTAGGCCATTAAGCCAGAGGTTATTAATGCTGTTTTATTATTTTTTTAATCTATCCTTTTCATTTAGAACACGCGCTTCATGACATAAATTGATGGAATTCTAAGGTTGGACTAAATTTTCAACACTTCGGGTGACTTATTTTCTGTAAATTAAGCACATTACTAGAGTGATTTGGTTTATCCTTCTGGTCTTGATATATAGCTTATTTCGTTAGAATCTTATCCTCTTTATAAGATCTGTGTATGTTCCCTTGGAAAAGGAATTACAAAAAAATGCTCCGCGATAGTTACCTTGACTCGTACATGATGTTCTTTCTCAGAACAATCTTACATAATTTTGGGTCTTCTTTTTCATCTCCGATTACTCGGTAATTTCCACGAGCATAAATTTCACTTTTTATCGGTTCAAATTATTTTTTTCTCTCTTCCATTCTATTTCTATTTCTATTTCCCATGTATCTACTTTTTTTTTTTTGAGCTATTCACTAGAGAAATTATGATTTGGAAGTCGATACGGGTCAAGGGTCAAGTGTTTGCCATTAAAAGTAGGTAACTTCTTTCCTGTCTTTGTTTTTATAACATTCTATCCCATCGTATCACATTCTACTCTGCGATATGACTACAATTTTAGGTAGTCGCTTAATCTTGTTAGGTATCGGTGTTTTTTTTTTTTTAAGTATTGAAGGCTCTTTATTTTTTATTCAATGTATTTAATTTAACGAAAATTTGTAGCAAGATAATTTCCCGATAACTATCTATACGCAGTTTATAGAAATAAAATACCCACAATAGTTATAATATTTTTATAATAGTTATTAGACCCAATCGTGAGTGAAATAAATACCGCAACTTTGATCTTTTTCAACATAATCATTACGAAAAAGAATAGTAAACCTTACTGATTTTTAATGCTTGAACCATGAGCGGAGGAGTTGCTTGGAGTTATCGTCCAGCATCTTAAGAGGCTACTTATTCCCTTCCATGGTACGTTAAGGCCAGGTCAACTAGCAGTTATTTTGGGGTTTAACCTCTGGCAGATTGATGCCAAAGAGGGTTTTAGGATAAGAAAATCTAACTTGCTAGGATCAATAACAAAAAGGCGAACTTTTGTCACTAAGGCAAGCAGCACCGTGAACATGAAAGTAAAAATACTGAATCATCAAATCAAACTCGCACAACTACACGAAAGCACTTGATGGATGAAATAAACACAACCTGCAAAGCAAATATGTAACCGAGATACTTTAGTTCATCAATGACTCCCGTTTCAGTTATCTCTCTCCTTCATGCCATCTTCATTGTTCTTGTGGTATCCGGGCAACTTGTCCTTGATTTCTCCATTATTCCTTTCTTCTCTGTCGTTACACCTCCAGGGAGTTAACCATCTTCCGTAGTAGTAGTACACTCTTGATCAGCTTTCTTGTGCTGACCAGGAAGTTTTTCTTTGATCTTCTCTAGGAAGCCTTTCTTCTCTTGTTGTGTTGCTTCTGGATTCCCTACTTGATCCCATTTCTCAGGCGAAGTGGAAGCATCTTTGTCCCCATTGACTTCTTCCTTTTCACTCGACACTTTTTTCTCGATCTTATCTTTTAGTCCTTTTTTTTTTTCCTTCTTTTCTTTCTCCTCTCCTCCTTCCCCCTCCTTGTCGCTGGACTGAAACGATCAAGCAACAAAGTGATTGCCAAAACATGAAAATACAACTCCATGGTAATTAGGGGGTGTTTGAAAGGCAAAAAGTTAGAAAACGTATAATGCATCAGTCACTTTTTGACATCAGAACCCATTGGAACGGGGTTTTTTTTTTTTTTTTTTTTTGGTAAGTCCATTGGAACGGGGTTGAATGACCTATTTTAACGGTTTTGGTAAAAAAATTGTTAGAAATTTGACAGAAGTTGGTAAAAGTTGGCAGGAGTTTGTATAATTTAAAATTTAAAAATAAACGCATGAAAAATGAAAATGGCCAAAAAGTTTGTAAAGTTTCTAACTTTTTGTGAACATTGGGCAACCAAACGGGCCCTTGCTAACCGAATAAATCAAGGCAAGCTACCACATCAGGGGGAATCGGGCAAAGGTTATGTTTTGTATTAGATGGCCTGGATTAGTTTTGTATTAGATGGCCTGGATTAGTTCGATCCTTTCTGAGCTAGAGTTGCTATGGGACCTGTGGAGCTCCTCCACGAGTGTGTGCTTCTCCTCTTGGACTGTCTTAATGTCTGTCGCGACGATATTCTCCTCTCCAGGGTTCTCTTGCTTCTTCCTGAGGCAATCTGACGCTCCACGGTCTGTGGTTTCTGCGGGAAGCTTTGCAGCAATCTCGTTCCCAAGCCCTTGTAGCTGTGGTTCTTCCGTTCTGCTAATCAACAAACAAACAGAAAGAAGTGAAAAAGAGTGTTTGTTAGCACAGTATAAGTGAACTGCCTCGAGTTTTACTGATGTTCTGAGTCGGAAGTAGTTGGGTTATATGTAGGAGAAGTAACAGGAGCAGAAAGTACTATGTTGACATGGCAGTCTGACACAAGACTAAATAAATTTGATTGTGCTGAGCTCAAAAATATATATATAAATAAAAACACTTAGAAGGGGTCGGTGTGGACGGTTCGCACAAATCAAGAAATCAAATGCAAGTGCGTTCTGCGAGTAGTGAAGAGGTTTTGAGATCAGGAACTTGCAAGTGGCTATGGTGTATAGTTGGTGGTATTTGTCTCTGGGATTTATAATGAGACAAGCCATTGCTTTCTTTTTGGTAGCTCAACTTTTTGACAATGTATTATTCCCTTGAAGCTAGGGCGCTGGCCTAGTGTCGAGACTAGGGGGCTCAACTTCAAAATCACTCAACTGCTATTAACTCATTTGAGTCACTTACCTAAGCTTTGTCTTTTATGGTTCGATTAGTATGTTTTGTTATGTGGTTCACATTCTAGGTTTACTGGGTCCCATGTGACCACAAAAGTCTTAGGCTGAGCAGTTTGTGTTTGATTAAGGGATATGGAGCAAGATTGAATTTTTATTTCTGTGGGCTTATTTTGGTCCTTTGTTTATTCACGAGATGACATATCCCTTAAGATGGGATATAAAATACTAACTTTTTATTTATTTTATATCTTACCAATCAAATATATATATATATATATATAAGGCACATAAAAACATCTCATATCTCACTAATCAGACATCTAAAAACTAATTTTACTAAAAAAAAATTATTAATATCATATTATATTTAATTTCATATATCATATTATATATATATATATATAGTAGAACATGATATGTGAGATGTAACTTGTATAACTATTGTGACATGTGGTATTTATTTATAATTATCTTGCGCCAGGTAGGATGTAAACTTATAATTATCTTAAAGAATTTTAGTTATATGATAATTTGAAACATAATTATCTTAATTCATAATTAAATAATCTAAAAAGAATTAATATTGTACATAATTATCGGTTATTCATTTTATTTAATTTACACATTGATCATGTAACTTCTTATTTTTTTTATTTTTTATATATTTTAATAAATTATTATTTAATAAATATTACTATTATTTAAAAATAATGCAAAAAATAATTATAATTTATAATAAATATTATTATTAAACAAAATAATGCAAAAATAAAGTTAAAACATAATAAATATTATTATTATTAAGCAAAATAATCTAAAAAAATAATTGGCCTGTTAAATAAATATTTTAATTTATTAACATCAATTTATAATTATAATTATCTTAATTTATAATTATATAATCTAAGAAAAGTAATGTTGTACATAATTACCGTTTATTTATAATTTTATTCAACTAGAATATTCGTTGAATAATTTTAATACTAATTAAATTCTATCAATTAGATAAATCCTTAATTTATATCTATTTAAATTTTATCTTTAACTAATATATTTAGATGATCATAAACAAAAAAATAGGGAAATTATTTTTGTATCATATGATGATCATATAATATTTATTATTATTTTAATATTATATAAAATATATGTATTAGTTGTAACATAATTGAATAAATTCAATTAATTATTATTATATATTTGATAAGTATTGCATTAAATAATATATTCTTACTTAAAATAGAATACAAATCCACATGAAATTCTAATACACATATAAGTCTAAAAATATATATAAAATAGCATTTATGTTCAGAAAAAATTTGTTAAAATTTTATTATGATGGTTTTTGTTTATAATTGATATTGTTGGGAGGGAGGGAATGTTTAGAGTATAATATTGTTTGTTAATTTTTTTAGGTTATTAAGAATGCAAATGAGTTTGCTATCTTTATATTTTATTACATGATATTCCTTTATATTGAAATTATTTTTTGGTTTGTGTATTTATTTTTTAACTTATTTTTTAATTCATTCATTAATACGATTGTTAATATTAAGTTAATAAATTTTATTATATTTTTCATTATTGATTTTTTATTGTGTATCAAATTTCAGGGAAATCTTATTCTTTAATATATTTTTAATTTGTTTATTCAAAAATATAAGGTATGATTTTTTTAAATTTAATTGTAATTTTTTAGTGTGATTGTTTATAATAATGTTTTAGATTTTATTATATTTTTCATTATTGTTAAAATTTAAAATTTTGTATATTAAATCTCAACTAGTCTCTTTTTAGGGTTATTTTTCAATTTGTTTATTTAAATATACTAGATAAAAATTTTTAAATTTTATTTTATTTGTTGTTTAATGTGAAAATATTAGTATACAACAATGATAAAAGAATCATCAAATCATTATAAAATTTCATATTTCAATTTTGTTAATTTTTTCATATGGCATAGCTGAAATATTTATTTATATTAATAGAATGTTATATTTATTTTTATTAGATGATATTTTTTTATATTTAAATTATTTTTTGTTTATGTATTTATTTTTTTGGCTTATTTTTTACATCATTCATTTAAATACATTAGATTTGATTTTTTAGACTTTATTTTATTTTAAATGTAATTGTTAATTTAATTTTTATTATTGATAAAATTTTAGATTTGGTTATGTATTATGTTACAAGGAAAGTCTCTTATTTGGCTTATTTTTCAATTTGTTCATTTAAACATACAAAGTATATTTGTTTAAAAATATATTCTTATTTTTATTTAATTTGATTTTTAATGTGACTTTTTATATTTTATTAAAATTTTTATTATTCTTAAATTTTAAATTTTTTGTATATTAAATATTAAATGTTATTTAAAATTTATCTTAATTTATAACTATTTATTAGAATTTTGTTTAATTGGAGATTATGATTAATCTAACTATATTTAACAAAAACATAGTGTATTTTATGTAAATTAAAATTTTTATCTTTAGTCATTTCTTTGTCAATTGAACTAAATTGTACGTTGATTATTATGTTAAATTTTAAATTATTATATTTACATTAAATATTAGAATTCAATTTAGATAAAAATTATAATACTTAGTGACAATTTTATGTCCTTTTTAAAAATATAATTTTATTAAATATAATTTATGAATTTAATTTAAATTTTAGTTATATATTTAGATAGAATTTTAAATATGGTTTATTAAATATAATTTTGTAAATTTAAAAATATAATTATAGTGATAATTTTATAACATTTAATATATAACTTTTTAATCCAAATGTATTTAAATTCTATTATAAATCTTTATTTGATTTTATTATTTATTCAAATTATAATTTATTATAATATTTATCGCAAATTATTTTTTTAGTATTTTCCATGAATTGTATAATGGTGGCGTTTGGAATGATAAAAAACAAGAAAAAACATGGTTTGGATTAACTTTGACGGAATAATCCGTTAAAACGGATTTACTAGACCGTTCTAACGGATTTAAATTTTGTCACTCAATTTTTCAAGACCGTGGGAACAATTTTTTAAATCCGTTCCCACGGATTTAAAAAATTTCGTAAAAAATAGTAACAATGGTACTCGTTTAAAAGTTTTTGATTAGAAGAATATGATTATTAAAAAAAATTTATACATTAGATTAACCTTCTCCCGAATTGTTGATTTTTTTAAGCAAATTTTGGGTTTTTAGTAAAGGCGGGAAAATTTTAAATTAATAATGACGGGAAACAAAACAGAATTTTTTAGAGATTTATTTTATTTTTTTGAATTCCAAACTGTGCCAATATATATCACTAATTATTTTATTTGATAGCATACACTTTTACTTTATTTTACGATTCAATTCAATTTTATTTTTTATTTTAATAATAATTAAAATTTATTTCATAATATAAAATTTAGAATTACAATTCAATTTAAATAGTATTATCATCTTAGAATTACAATTCAATTAAAATGTTATGATCATCTTATGGTATTTGGCTGACTAAAAAATATAACAAAAGTACAAAGATATAAATATTATTATCATCTTAGAATTAAAATTCAATAAAAATATTATGATCATTTATAGTGTTAGACTGAGTAAAAAGTATAATAAAAGTACAAAGATTTGATATAGAAGTGATATATGACGAAATTGAATTGAAAGAAAACACAAAAAGTTGATGAAAGTGGGTTTTGATTGATTTTGGTCAAGCAAACATCCCTTATTCTACTTTGATAATTGAAATCAAATAAAATTAAAACTAATAATATTTATAAATAAAAGGGTAAATAAAAAATTAATAAATTAATTTTTAAATTTATATTATTTTACATATCTAATTATTCTTTAACATATTACTTCAAGTCGTTTTTGAATTTTTACCCAAATTTGATTATTTGTGAATATAATTAAGTGATAATATAATTTATTTATCAAGTGATATTTTAATTAGTAAAAATTATTTAATTATACATGTTATTTGTTAATAAATTAAAATTTTTATTTAACAATTTAATTAATTTTTTTCATATGATTTAGTAAAAATTATTTTTTAAAAATTACTAATATAAAATTTTATTAAAAATTAAAATAAATATATAATATAACAAATTCGTACATTACACGGATTTTAGCACTAATATATATATATAATATATATATGTATGTAATGGCTCATAAAAAAAATCTCACGTCTCACCAATCAGACCTCTAAAAGCTAATTTTGCATTAAAAAATTAATATCATATTATATTTAATTTCATATATTATTTTATAATATTATTTATCCAACAATATTTAAGTAACCTCGAAGCAACAATATTCAACTTTCATTGAACCAGCCTTCAGTTGTTTGTTTGTTTTTTTTTTTATTAAATTTCACTAAGATAAATTACAAAAAATAAGAATAATCCACCAATCTTCTTCGATTTCTTCTGTTGTTAGTTTGAGTAACTACGTTGTTGTTCAGGTTCTAATTCTTCTGAACCAGAAATTTTTATTTCAAAAAGTTCTCGATTCATATTATCTGATTTTTTCATATTTGTTAGAATTAAACAATGTTTTGCAAATCTGATTTCTTAAAAATTTTCATCTATTTGAGATGCCCTACCCTCGCAAAACTTGAGATGTCCTGCCCTAACCTAGTTTAAGTGGTACAAAAATGTCTTCCTTGGTCGAGTCATGAAATTACATGATTGAAATAGTTTCTTAACCATATGGGAAGTTCAGAATGTGAGTGTGGGGTAAAAATAAAAAATAAAAAAAGTTTAATAATAAAATAATAATTTTATGACTTAAATGCGAATTCGGCCAATGTTTACTTAACTATTAAAAACATATCAATAAATATATTTTTTAATTTTTTGGAAAATCAAGAATAGGAATTTTGTATAAAAAAAAAACCGAGTTCGGTGATTAAATAATTATCCTATAGTCAAAGTTCAAATTACTTCAAAATTTGTTAAACTGATTACAAACTTGATAAATTATAATTTCTCAACTTTTTTTAATGCTCAGAATGTGAATCTGAGTCGAAAATAGATATAAGTATAAAATAGTCATCTTGTGGTCTGAGTTCGGATTGACTTAAAATTTGCTAAGTTAATGTTAAATTTGCCAAAGAATATTCTTAAATCTTTTGAACTGTCAATCTAAGCTAAAAATAGGGTTCAAGAGCAAAATTATCATTTTACATAATGATTTTAGGTCATGTTAAAATTCTAGCAATTGTCCGTATTTGAAGGTATAGAAATATAATTTATGTCTAAATAACTCAAATTTAAATTTGTAAAGTAAACTTACATAAAAAAATGTAAAAATAACCTAAAAAAATAAAAATCATTAATAAGAAAAGATTGAAGTATAGAGTTTTATTATTTATTATAAATATTATAACACTTTTTAAAATATTAATTTAAAATATTTTATATAAAAATATTTTTGAATATTTAGGAAAAGTGAGAGAAAATGAAAAATTATTTTGGCCATTTAGCAAATTCAACAATTGAAAATATTTCAAATTCAAAATTTTAAACTACCTTATTATATAAATGACACATAGTGCAAAAGTGCACGTATTTAAAATTTAAGTTTTAAACACATTAAAATTTAAATTTTAATTTAAATGTTTATTTTTAATGATTTTTTTTTTAAAATTTAAAATTTAAATATATTTTTTAAATAAAAAATTTAGTTGACTTTGTCTAATAAGTACCCATATATTATTTAATAATAATAGATAATAAAAATAAAATTTAATTTGTATAATTTTATTAAATATAATATATATATAATATATGTATGTATAATTTTACAAAATAGACTATATATTTATTTATTTATTTTTGGTAAGTTATATATTTATATTTATTTATTTGAATTTCAAAATTCAAATTTTATTGATTGATAACAATTTTAGGCTCTGCTGGGAGGTTCACGTAACTTCTTCGCTTGTGCTTACTTAATTTTATTTTTTTTAAATGATTAAATTTATTTTATATATTTTAAATTATTTTTAAATCATAAAAGATAAAAAATATTAAATTAATAAAAAATAAAAAATTAATTATTAAAAAGTTAATCTTTTCTTAAAAAATAACTTTTTAGTAACTAATTAATAGGCAGCTATAAAAAAATTAATTTTTTTCCAAAATAAGCCCTAATTTTGTTAGTCCGTGAATTAATTAATTTGCTAACAACAGTAACCGATCGGTGGCAAAACGTGTTGGCTTTGAAGGTAAAAAAATTGGATTTTAATAGCTAATTCATAGCTCGTTTTTAAAAAAAAAAAACTAGTTTGTTTCTCACAAAATATGGTCTAATTTTATTACTAGTGAATTAATTAATTTGCTAAAAAGGGTAAAAAAAAATAAACTAATTTATTTTTCCCAAAATAAGCCCTAATTTTTATTGCTAGTGAATTAATTAATTTGCTAAAATTAAAGGGTAAAAAGGGAACTAATTTGCTAGTGAATTAATTAATTTGCTAAGAACGGTGTCAGGTCGGTGGTAAAACGTGTCGGGTTTGAAGGTTAAGAAGCCTCCTGCTGACTTCCTTTTTCTTATTTTTTTCCCTCTATAACCAAACTTTTCCTTTCACCTCAATCCTCTTGTTTACCGTGAGAGTTTGCTATGGAAAAAATTAAAAATATATATATATATATATATTTTTAATGAATTAAAAATGGAGGACATTTATTAATGAATTAATTTTTTAATTAATTATTTTTAATTTTTTAAATTTTGCTATACGTTTTTCTTAATTTTATTTGGTTCTCTTAATCGGTTTATGTTCATGTCTGATTGATAATTCAGGTCTAGAAATATATTTTTTTGGACGATTCTAAGTTATTCAAAATGTATAAACGGCAATCATTTTAATAATAAACTATTGTTTTAAGAGTAATTAATTTTAATTTTAGTAAAATAATTTATTTTAATATAATAAATTATCATTTATTGAAAATTAATTTTAATTTAAGTGTATATTTTAATAAAATAAATTATTTTAATAAGTAATTATTATTTATTTAGAAGAATTTTAATAATTTTTTTTTTAAACTTCTTATCTCACTAAAATTTTACTGTGAAAGATGCTGTACCATTTTCACCTTAGCATGTGTATATACAATATATATGATAGACGCGAGTTGGTAATATCCCATTTGAACGTCCCATATATCCTTTGTTAAAACACACAATCAAACGCGAGTCAGTACCATGCTATCAAGATAACGTATCATATCTCACCCTTCATATAGCCAAACAAACGAAGGCCTAAGAATTTAAAGATTAACACCCTTTTTTACACCAGAAACAACTCAATAATAGTTTTGCTCATAAGAATTTAGGTAGTGAAATTTGCTGGTAAGAAGGTTTCAGTAACTTGCCTATTACATTTTTTTTGGGGGGGGGGGGCTTAAGTTTACAAAAGCAATTAATGTAGCAATCCTGGAAAATGTTCAAACTAAAACCATAGAGCCATTTAACATCTGAGGAGAGAATTCTCTCTCATTAATGAAAAACCCTAGTCTCTCTTCATTCACCATTTTAACTCTTCAGTAATCAAAGAAGGAAGATGAATCTGACTATTTTTTTCTTCTCAATATATATATATATATAT
Source organism: Vitellaria paradoxa (assembly GCA_019916065.1). Classification (NCBI taxonomy): domain Eukaryota; kingdom Viridiplantae; phylum Streptophyta; class Magnoliopsida; order Ericales; family Sapotaceae; genus Vitellaria; species Vitellaria paradoxa. The sequence goes on from CM034238.1 coordinate 47,986,788, forward strand.
ATGTATGTATGTATGTATGTATGTATGTACCTGTGATCTGAATGTTTCAGTGGGGGTCGAAGAAATTGGCATTCAAACCTTCGGTCACTAAATTCCACACGGCAGCGACAACTGACGAAACACTCAAGAAAACGGCTGAGCAACCGAGGCAGAGATTAAACCACCACATTGCACTGCTTGAGGGCGGTTTCTTGATGGCGATCCACATGAAGCACGGATAAGCATAAGTCATAGGGATTGTGAACCCTCCAACAAGAGGTGCTAGGCTCCCCAAGAATGGGAGAGCCACTGCTATGAAGAACGCCACTCCCCCAAACAAGACTTTAAGCCCAGATCGGACCCACCTCGGGCACTGCTTCTTCTTCCTGATCACGTATCTGAACTCCCAGTCGTCGAAAACTGAGAATTGATTTTAGATTTTAGACTGGGGATCGATATAGGAATAGACATGCCAATCTCCTATCCGTCCCATGTTGATCTCTAGCTGCCAGGCAATCATTTCTGCCAAGTTGTCAATGCGATTTCCTAATAAAAGTAATTCATCTTGAAGGCGTGTTTGAGGTGATAAAAAATAAAATAAAGTAAATTAAATTATAAATTTATAACTCATGCATTTAGATAAAAAATAAATATTTTTAATAATTTTCAAAGATTTTTAATAAAATTTAATAAACTAAGCGTAGTCTAAATAATTGAAAGATACTGTTTGCCTTATGTTTGATTAGTGGGCTTGGATGACAGTAAATAATAGTGGTATTTTTTTTTTTGGGTAATTAAATAATAGCGGTGTTTGATTAGAAACAATTAAAAATTAGTGTAAAATTGACACAGTAAATAATAGTGGTGGTTTTTTTTTTGGTAATTAAATAATAGCAGTGTTTGATTAGGAAAAATTAAAAATTAGTATAAAATTGACACATGGACAAATTTAATGAAAAATTAAAATAAATTGATAAAAGTTAGTAACTTTTGACATACTAAACACAGATAATACGTAAGTAATTTTTTTTCGTGCCATTAGTTTCTTTTATTGTTTGGTTGGTAAATGAAATATAAAAAAACAAAAAATAAATAATTTGACACAATATAACTTGGACTTTGAATCTAATTAAAAAATTTATCTGAGAATCGAAATATATAATACCACGTCCGAACGGTGTTACATATTTTTCATGTTCGGACTTCTGAATTTGACAAGAAAATTTATCTGAAAATGGACTCTTCTCGTCCTCTGGCAAACAGAAAAGAAAAAAGAATATTTTGATAAAATATTTGCGAATCTTGGTCGAAAATGGACGCAGGGATATAAATAGTCATTTTATGATTTTAGTTTAGATCAATTTAAAATTTGCTAAACTAATGTAGAACTTGTCAAAAAATATTCCTAAATCTTTTCTATGGTCCAAAATACGAATTTAGGTTAAAAATAGGATTTAAGAACAAAATGATCATTTTACATCACAATTTCAGATCATATTAAAATATTCTAATTAAATAAATCATTTGGATAATAAACTTTTATTTTAATAGTAATTAATTTTAAATTTAGTAAAATAATTCATTTTAATAATAATTTATTATTTGCTAAAAATTAATTTTAATTTAATGGTATATTTTTATAAAATATATCACTTTAGTAATTAATTATTGTTTATTAAAAATAATTTTAAAAATCATTTTTAGGTGTAGTGGGTATTTTAGTTATTTAATTTTCTTATCCCACTATTTTTTTTTCCTCCCTAGAAGATGCCGCATCATTTTCATCTTGGCATGGGTACCTCATTCACATCACACCTTTTATTTAACGGAACAAACGAAGGCCTAAGAATTTGAAGGGTAACACACTTACAATAGAAATAACTCAGTAATAGTTTTGCTCCTATATAGAGTATGTTTAGAGTTGTATAAAAATGTAAAAAAAAATAAAATTGTAAAAATAAATATCTCGTAATTCGTACAGTGAGTGAAGAATTTAAATTTTATTGTCTCGTAATTCGTATTTATAGAGATTTATAAGATTTTATTTTATTTTGTTTAACTCCAAAGGGAGCCATAATAATGTCAACAAGCTATTTTCTTCTGCGCATAATAATGTTAACAAGCTCATTTTCTTCTGTCATAATATTGAAACGTATGGGTCTAACTCTTTTACTTAAAGAGTTCCTTATCCGCTGTGGGGGCAAGAAAAAAAGAAAAAATTGCTTGTAAGAAGCTCTCAGTAACTTGCCTATTGCCTTTTTTTTGGGGTTGGGGGGGGGGGGGGGGTTGGGTTAAGTTCACAAAAGCAATGTAGCAATCCTGAAAAATGCTCAACCTAAAACCAAAGAGCTATTTAATATTTGAGGAGAATTTTCTCTCATTAATGAAATACCATGTCTCTCTTCATTCACTCTTTTTTTCTATGTAATAAGAAAAAAAGATGAATCTGATTATGTTTTTCTTCTCAATACACCCACCCACACACACACACACATATATATATATATACACGTATGTATGTACGTGTAATCTGAATCTTTCAGCGGGGGTGGAAGAAATTGGCATTCAAACCATCGGTCACCAAATTCCACACGGCTGCGATTACTGACAGAACACTCAACAAAATGCCAAAGCAACCGAGGCAGAGATTAAACCACCACATTGCACTGCTTGAGGGTGGCTTCTTGATGGCGATCCACATGAAGCACGGATAAGCATAAGTCAGAGGCATTGTGATCCCTCCAATGAGAGCTGCTAGGCTCCCCAGGAATGGGAGAGCCACCGCTATGAAGAACGTCAGTCCCCCAAACAAGACTTTAAACCCAGACCGGACCCATCTGGGGCACTGCTTCTTCTTCCCGATCACGTATCTGAATTCCAAGTTGTCGAAGACTGGCATGGCGTAGATTTGGAACGAGCAGAAGAGACTTGTTAATACCAGTAGGTACGTTAAGCCCATTACGTACTTTGAAGTACTCTGTTTGTGGGAATTTGAGAATGCCATCAACATTTCTCTATCATGAGTTATCTGCCATTATTAATGCAATTTGGTCATATTTCCAAACACCATCCAGGGGAAAAAAAAAAAAAAAAGAGGGGGGGGTATGAAAATAAAATTTTACCATGTGGTTGTGATAATTATTAAATAAGTCATACCTTTATGAAATTTTTGTGTTGAAATTATAAGCTCACATTTATCGATACCATTTTGATTAAATATTCCTTTCATATATTCTGATTGTACAGTATTACTCAGTGAATCTAACCGTATTTCCATAAGCCCAATATCCACCGATTGCCATGGGAAATAAACACATTGAGATCAGCAGATATGACACTGTCACTCCTCTCCACATTGGCTTGCTTGATCGATGTTTTGAACTTGAAGGCAATGTCCCCTGCGCCAATAATTATTTAATTTATTAAGCACCACCATTAAAATAAATAAATAAATAAGAAAAGATAAGTAAATTAGAAAAGAGTAACATTTTAATATCCTTGAAAAGTAAATATAATATATATATTTTTAATACTCAGGATATCTGAATTAACTTATGCACTAATTCTTAAGTCCGGATAAATCTTTCGATAAATCTAAGGAAACTCAAATTAATGATTATTAAATAGTCTTACACAACCGCAATTGTATAGTTTTGGTCATTCATTTACCTGTATTTCGAGGACAAGATTATGACCTCTGAAAGCCAGAGATATAATCCCAAGCGCACTTAATACACCTCGAATTCTTGCCAGCTGAGATGATGCCGCATTAGATGGGTCATGAGAAGCACCGTGGAGCCGACCCTTGCTGATGGACAGAACCCACAACAAAGTACAGTACCCGACGCCTGAGATTGCCCCAATCAGTGAGATCCCAGCGATGGAATTCAAGTTGGGGAAAAACTGAGCCACGAGAATGGCCAAGAATGTGAAGAGCAGGAACCATTCTACGCCGCTTAATGTACTTGCATTGCAGGTCGGGTCATCCCCGCACATGGTTTGGTAGAACTGCTCCATGATCCTGCCCGCAGTGATTATGAGCATCACACAGGAGCCCCCTGACAGATACATAACTGGAAATAGAGCCAGCAATTTCCCCAATTTTTCACCTGAAAATCAACCGAGACAGAATAAAAATTACCAGATGGAGGATCCAAATGCCTAAACTTCTGAAAAAAAATAATAGTTACATTGAATTCCAATAGACTAGGGAACTCAGTGTTTTAAAATTTTTAACTTACAAAATATAAGATAGTTACGGTAATTTTAACAATTGTGCGTGCCAATGGGTGAGAGGGGCGGGGGGTCATGGCCCTCGCTGCCATGTCATGGTTCCATATCGCTCCGTTTGAAACTTCACAATTTTTAGTTAATTTTTGGTAACTTTTAACAATTTTTAAGGGGTGAAACTTTTGATTTGTTCAATAAAATAAGTAAAAATTTTTAATAACTTTTGGTAATTTTTAAGTTCATGGTAAAATTTTTAGTAATTTTTGAAATTTTTTTGTGTGTTTAATAACTTTTAAGTTTGATTAAAGTAAAATAACTATTATACTACTTACTTACCCAAAAAAAAAGAAAAAAAACTATTATACCTCTTGCCATGTAGATAAAAATTGATGTATTAACAACTTACTGTATAGGCAAAATACTAACTTTTGATGTTTTACTAAACACCTAAAATATCAAAAGTTAGTATTTTTTTATCAATTTTACTCCTCCAAACAGTACCTATGTATGTGCGGGGGAGTGTTGGTCATAAATATTGAATCTTGGTTGCCCTTGTTTGAAAAGGGGCGAAAGAAAATAACAGTGTATTTGGCACAAAAGAAGTATGAGTGGAAGAAAAAGTGAGGGAAAGGAGTTATAGAAAGAAAGAAAAGTGGAAGGAAGAAAATTTGTTTGTTTGAATGAAAAATTGAGAGGAAGAAATGAAATATATATATATATTATAATTTATTTTTAAATTAAAAATTATTTTAAAAAATTGAGTTTCATTTTTTAATTTTTATCACACCTCTCTCTCTCTCTCTCTCTTTTTTTCTCTTACCTTTGTCCTCATTTTCTCCTTTCTTCTCCTTCCAAATTTGGAAGGATAAAAATATGTGGGTCTCATGTTCACTTTTTCACTCCATTTTTTTTATTTTCACTTTTCTCTCCAATCAAATAATGAAATGGGGTATAATCTTCTCTCCTCTTTTTTCCTTCCTATTTTCCGTTCAATCAAACTTAGGATAAAATTAAATAACAAGAGGTGAAAAGATTTATATTATTTGAGAGAACATGAACAAGAGAAGAGAGGAGAAATAAATGGAAAAAATTTATTTACCTCCTTTCACGCCTGCTAACTAGTTTTCTTTTATCTCATAATTGAGAGGGAATAGATGTAAAAGGAATTTTAAAACACGGTTCCTCTACTTTACTCTAATTACTTTTTTATTATTTTTATAAATATAAATTATAAATAAATATATTTTAATTTAATTCTCGTTCCCAAACGAAGACTAAAGGTCAAAATTGAAAAGTCTCTCGTGATTCACGATTATCCGCAGCATCATTTAAATTTATATGCGCGTACGTAATTAGTTGGTAAGGAATGGAGGGACGGACCAAAGGCTGCTTTTGCCAGAAGAAGGTATCTGCTGTAGCGAGTTCCAGAGATAGACTCGTGAAGATGGACGAGCAGCCAAATGGTGTAGAGTTGCCACCCAAATGCCAGCGACAAGCATAGGATACCCCAGAACCTGCAACCCCCCGTCGTGATTGGATTAGCAGGTCAATGCCTTGTTTTTTTTTTAGAGCATCACAACCAGCAAACGTAGTTAAGGTGGCGTTTGAATGAGAAATATATATGAAATTAACGTTAATTTAGAGCATCACAACCAGCAAACGTAGTTAAGGTGGCGTTTGAATGAGAAATATATATATATATATATATAAGTACAAAAAATTGATATAAAAATAATATAAAATAAAATTTGATTGAAAAAAAATTAAAAAATTAATATAAATTTATGAGCTTTTGTGAGTTTTAATAAACCAAACACCTTCTAAATGAATGACTGCCTTAATTTTGATCAATGAAAACTTTGAAATACTATTTAATTAAGAATATTTATAAAAAAAAAAAACAAATACTACTGAAATGAGGTTGTGGTGATAATTTTATAAATAAATATTACTTGAATGATGTAACAGAGGTAATTTTGTAAATAAAGAATATTTTTAATTTTTAAGTGATAAAGTCCTATGTTTCTACTACATTATTTTGTTAGTTTTTTTTTTAATTTTTTATAAGATTTTCTAGGTTGTACAGTATTATTCTTTGAATAATTGATTGTTGTTGTTGAGGGGTGGTGGCTTTCGAGCTAAACCCAACTAGAAAATGAAAAAAATAGTAATAATAATAATAAATAAATTGTTGTGCAAGGCTATTATTGGTCCAGCCATTTGCTCCTTGACTTGAAAGTTATATGTATTACTACCAAACTTTCTGACAAAAGCCTATCATGATTTAAATGACTAAATTAACCTCAACTTCGTCAATCATTTTGATTCTAGTGTATTAAGCGCTGTTTGGTTGAAAAAAAAAATTAACTAAAAAGTATAATAAAAATAAAATAATATAATATAAAAATGATATGTGAAAAAATTTAATTAAAAAATATAAAATAATTAGTTAAAATTAATAAAATTTAATAAATTTTGGTGACAAAAAAGTAAAATAAAAATCAAAAGATATGATATAAGAGTGATACGTGGATAATTTAATTAAAAAATATAAAAAATTAGTTAAAATAAATAAATTTTAGTAAATTTTGCTACTCAAACGATGCCTAAGCATGTAATAAGAAGGGTAGCTAGCTACTAGGCTTGGATTTAAAAAAAGAAGCGGTTAATTTTTTCTAACTGTTTGGGATTCCTCCGATCCGTTATATTTCACTTCGGGGTAGCGTTGTGACCGTTATTATTTTTTTTAAATCATAAATTAAGATTTCAACTCGTGGGATTAAACTCATGAATGATTGGAAACATATATATATGTTGGATTTCTTTGGAGTACAAAATTTAAAAATCTCTAAAAAAAAATTTTAATTTTTTATTTTATTGTACAAATTATGAAAGTCAGTGGCAGATCCAGAAATTTTTTTCAGTGGCGGCGAAAAATTCATAAAATAAATATTAGAACCGGATGTTTGAAGTTGTAAAAATTAGTATAAATTTATAAAAATTATAATTTTTATAATTCATATGGTAAGTAAAAAATTTTAATTTTAAAAAAAATTTTAAAGTTTTATCGAGTTTCAAACATTTCAATTATAAAATAAATTATTAATTTTTTACTCTCACAACCTTTTATAACTTTTACATCACTTTTTAAAAAATCATTTTTGACAAGTATATGAAAAAAAATAACGCATTTGTAATGTTATAAAATATACATTAATAATTAAAATACATAAAAATTTTACAAAAGTAATATTTATCCTATTAAATATTATATGTCAGACACAATCTTATAATTTTTCACAAGTTTAAGATGTTAAAGTTCGAAAGTTGAATGTTTAAACGATGAACACTTTGATTGTATATGTGTGTAAGTAATATATCATGTATAAAATAAAATTATCGATCACGAGTGTACGAGGTCTGATAAATAAATATTTTTTTATAAATTATGTAGTTTAAATATATATATATATATATATATATATATATTTTGGACTCCAGTGGCAACGGACGCTGCCACTCGGCCACATATGGCTCCGCCACTGATGAAAGTTACAATTTTTATCCATTTTTACTATCTTTTATCATTTCAAAGGCACAGATAATAATAATAATTCTATATTGACTCATTTTGGAGCAATTTTTTTTTTTCAAATTCTTACAAATCTTTTTAAAATTAAAATTTTTTATTTATTGAACAAATTACCAAAAAAAATTCTATTTATTACATAAATTACGAGAATGTAACTTTTATAAATTTAAACAACTCAAAAGATCTCAATTACTACAAAAATTTACAGAATAAAGTAATTAAATTAATGTAAAATGCTTATAATCTATTATTATTTTGCTATAAAAATAAACACTTGTAAATATATTTTGGATCCGTTTGGGAGCACAGCTTTTTAAAATTTCTTGATACTTACGTTAACTAAAGAGGGGGGGTTCTATAGAGGGGGGTTCTATAGTAATTTGGGCAGTTTTTGGAGCAAAATAAAATAAAACAAAACTCTACAAACATAAATTATAAATTACGAGATAGATAAATTTAAATTCTCTACTCACTACATAAAATATGAAATATTAATTTTTACAAATTTATATAATTTTATATAACTTTAAACACACCTTTGATATAAAATAATACCAAAAAGTTATAAATGTTTTACAAAACAGGTAAAAGAAAAATTACTTACTAAAAAAACCAAGTAAAAAATTTTATTAATAATCTTTGATAAAAAAATTAAAAATTTAATTACCGAACTGACCTTTTAACTATACATTCTTAGTATCACATCAGTTTGAATCATTGATGGTAATATATGCATATATATACACAAGCACACGGTAGAATAACATTTTTCTATTTTAATACAGCAAATAGATCAAGATATATAACTACGAGGCTTACCATCCGAGGGCAGTAAATGCGACAGGAAGCACAAGGGCCAGAAATCCAATTCCCGAAGAGAGGAGGTGAAATGTTGAGGTACAAGCATTTCCATCCCTGGATTCTGTGATGGGTAGCCAGGAGTCAAGTGGGTTGTTGGTGTTGTTGTTGTACTCTGTTTGATGGATTGAATTAGTTTCTGAATTAATTCCTTCCATGGCCGCCTCTTCTATGTCTGGGATTTCCATGACTGCAATCACTTGTGAGGACTGTCTCTTCTCTTTTGTGGGTACTGCAGCAACTTGCTGGTGAATTGAAACTACACATACTTCAACCGCCTCTCCCATGACCGTCTTCTATATATATATATATATATCTACTCTCTCCTCTTGCCCCCCCTTCTCTCTCTCTCTCTCTCTCTCTCTCTCTCTCTTCTTGCCCCTTTGTCTCTCAACCATGATTGTATATATATAGATATAGCCTATGTGGGTGAATGAGTAGTTGATCAAGGAAGGTAAGAAAATTTGATAATTGAAGCAAAGAAAAAAATATATAAATTTATACGTATATTGGAAAAGTGTGGGAACGTAGGAGGATGATGTACGAGAGTGACTCAAGCTCTGTAAGTAATAGGAGGATGATGCACGAGGGTGACTTAAGCTCTGTGACGCTGTATTACTCGGTAGATGACGGCTTGTAGTGTCATTTCCATCCATGCCCTCTTGCGTCTGGGAAATGGAAGGAAAAGTTCTGGACTTCAAAAAAAAAAAACGAACACCACATGTGCGGGGAGCCATGTGATCTTTTCTGACAAGTTATCAATGTGATTTCCTCGGTAGCTTCGCCTAAAGATGCTGTCTGCTGTACTATTTGGGCGCCTTGGGGCAACGAAATTTTTAGCAAAAACTTATTAATTTTTTATTTTTAAGCGTTTAATAAATTATTAGTTTTTGTTATTTTTTTACTTTTAAAATATAATTTTTTAATTTAAAAATTATCAAAAATTACTAAAAAATCAAAAATTACAAAAATTTTACTAAATACTCAAAAGTTATAAAAAATTATTAAAAATTACTACTTATTTCACTAAATACATCAAATATTATTATTAATAATTTTTCATTAAAAATTATTAAAAATTGTTCCTTCAGAAGCCTCCTTAAACGGTGGGCTTGGATGACAGTAAATTATAAATAATATATATTATAAAGGCTACGTTGGGAGTTTTTTTTTTTTTTTTTTTTCCTTCTTCTTCTTCTTTTTCTTTAAATCTTAATAGATCTTTCCAAAATTTAAATTTTCTTACAAAATTTGAAACTCTAACTTTTACAAATTTAAATAAAGTTAAACAATTCTAAACGTCAGAAAATAAGATAATAATAAATATATTTTATTTTTAATTTTTTATATTTAAAAATTAATATTTATTGTGAAAGGAGGTGAAATGCAAGAAATTGAAAATAATATAAATTTATCATATCTCTGTAAAATAACTTATGATATTAGATATAGTTTGGAAGCTCAAAACTTACCAAAATTTATCAATTTTTATCAACTTTTTGTATTTTTTTCTAATCAAAATTTGTCATATATCATTTTTACATCAACATTTTGTACTTTTTTTGTCATCAAAACACCACCAATATGTAAGTAATTTTCATGTGTCATTATTTTTTTTTATTGTTTGCTTGGTAAATGAGATAAAAATAAATAAATAAATAATTTTACATAATATAATTGGAATCTTGGAATCTAATAAAATAAATAAATATATAATACCACGTAAGGATGATATTGTATATTTTCATATTCAAGGTGTATCTAGTAAGCTTAAAAAAATAAAAAATAAAATAAAATAAAAAAACCTCTAACGTGATTATTTATAGCAGGTTAAAAAAAAAATTAGAATTGAGTTTCAAATGAATTATGACTCATTTGGTTCGATTTTTTATTTTTTATTTTTTGTTTTTATTTTTTGCTTTGAAATTATTTTTCATTTTATACTTTTGAAAATAAGGAAAACAGTTTAATCTCATTTGGTTATTTGTGCTTTCAAAATTTATTTTTGAAAACAGAAAATGAATTTACACATGAAATGAAAAATGATAAAGAATCATTTTGAGAGTTTTTAATAAAAAAAATAAAGAAAATCTCAAAACAAAGAAAATAAAATATTTTCTATTTCCTCATTTTGAGATTTTTAACACATAAAATAAAAATAAAAAATAAAAAATAAAAAATAGAAAAGTAAACCAAATGACACTTTAGGGTTTGTGAATCTTATTTGAAGCCAACGCTGTAAAGTATCTTAAATATTGTTATGCCATTATATATATGATATATATATTGTGTTATTTTTTTATGTATTATTGAATGTGACTAATTTAATGTAATTAATGAAGTCGGATGACTACCCAAAAAAAAAAGAATAATATTTTATTTTATTGAATCTGTAAAGTATGGAGAATGAGTTGAATCATTCCTAATTTGTGCTGAATTTTTTAATTATCTTCAATTATTATTTATTTATTTTTTTGGGTTTCTAAAGAGAGACTATAGGGTCAAAGTAATTTTACCTTATTATTTTCTCTTTTTAAAAGCATGTTGACAAAATTAGTACTTTGAAAATGAGTAAGTTTAACGCATGAATTAATTAATATTGCTGACGACCGTAACGGGTGCGGTGGGAGTTAGCTTGCCCAACTTCTCGGTAAAACATGTCGGCAATTTGAAGGGAAAGAAGCTTCCTGCTGATTCCCTCCCCCCCGGCCCCCCCCTTCTTTATTTATTTATTTATTTTCTTCCCTTTACAACCATACTTTACTTTTCCTTTCTAGATTCAGTTTTGCTTAGGACTCTGCTCGGTAACGTTTTTATTTTTTATTTATATTTTTAAAATTTTATAAATTGAGAATAGAAACATATTTATTAAATTTGTTTATATTTTTTTATTTAAAAAAAATAAAAATTTAAAAAGAGAAACGTAAAAAAATATATATATTTTTACTTCATTTTTTTCACTGTAAACATTTTGTCTATTCTAATACTTTATCCATTTTTATTATATAATATTAAAATAAAAAATTTTATTCAAATATTTTATTAAACTAAAATTATTTTAAATAAATAATATAATTAAGTTAAAATAATTAAATTAATGTGCAATATATATTATTAATTTATTTATAATAAATAATTAAATTAAATTAGTTAATTTAATTAATAGGAAATATATATTTATTAAATTATTTTAATAAATAATAAAATAAAATATATCAAATTAATTTAATTTAATAAATTTATTAAATTATTTTTAATAAATATTATAATTTAATTAATTTAATAATTAATTTAACTAATATTAAATATATTTTATTAAATTATTTCTAATAAATATCATAATTAAATTAAATTAATTTAATAATTAACTTAATTTAGTTAATTTATTTAATATGAAATATATTTTATTAAATTATTTTTAATAAATATAATAATTAAATTATTTTGGAATATATTTTATTCAATTATTTTTAGTAAATAATATAATTAAATTATAATTAATTTATTTTATATTTACTGGATTAAATGATATAATATTTATATTTTATTCAATTTTTTAGTCATATAATTAAATTATATTAATATAAAATATATTTGTCAAATTCAATTAGTTTATAAAACTACTAAAATTAAATATTTTATAAAAAATAAAAAATTAGTAATTATAAATAAAATTATATTTCTAAACGTACTATCAATTTTCATTTTAGAAAAAAAAAAGGCAACAAAAAAGAAAATATAAACATACAAACGTAAATAGAAAAACGACAGTGTTACTAAATGAGCTCTTAATAATATGTGGTGTTTAGAGTGAGAATTTGTCAAGAAAATTTTAAAATAATTAATTTTAAAAATTTATATTTTTATTTGAATACATTAAAAATAAAAGACATACATTAATAAATTAACTTTTTAATTATAATTATGTTTAACTTTTAAGATTTTGTAATAATTGTTTTCTAGGTTGAGTTTGGGAAGAAAAAAAATTAATCTTTTTTTTTTGGTAACTGGTTACTAGTTAGCTCTCTTCTTTCTTCTTTTTTTTTTTTTGTGTTTAGGGAAAAAAATTTAACCTTTTAATAGTTAGTTTTTTAACTTTTGCTAATTTGATATTTTTGTTCTTCAAAATTTAAAAAAAGTTTAAGATGTAAAAGAATAAATTTAATTATTTTCAAAATATTAAGAAAAAAAAAAAGAAAAAAACTAACTGGTAGATCATCTACCAACTTCTGCTTCCCAAATGTTCACTAATTTTGTTCGGTTCACTGATTTTGTTCGGTTCTTTCCATCGGCGCATATTCATGCCTAACAAATTGGGTCCCCAGTCACATTCTTCACGTTAAATATATATATATATATTATATATATATATAATGAGATAGAGAGAGAGAGAGATGGGTCGTGTAATTTGGTTGTGGTGTATTAACTCAATAATATTTAGGGTGCATTCGGAGTGTTTAAAAATAATAAAAAAATATAATTTAAGTAATTTTTTATTATTTAGTATGTAATCATCAAATCATATTTTTTAAAGATGAATAGTAAATTTTTTTTGACTATTGTGTCAGTTTTTTAGAGAGAGAAACCGTTATAACGGTTTTTTAAGTATATCGAAATGATTTTATGTTAGAATTTATTGAAATTTATTAAAAAATTTTTGAGATTTATAAGAAAATTGTTAAGATTTGTAAAATATTATTAAAATTTGTAAAAATTTGTGAGAACATGAAAATATATATAAATTTATAAAAAGTTTACGGAATACGACAAAAATATATAATGTGCTGGAGGTTTGGTGTTTGTCAAAGTATTTTTTTTTTTTTTTTTCGTGCCCCACCTTAAAATGGAGTTAGATAATGTGAATTGATGTATCAGTGCTCAGTGGCTGACACTGCACGCCTGTAAATCGAGGTGGTGGAGTTCGATGTCAATAATGTCTCCATTGTGATAAGCATGAGATAAGGACCCCGGCGCCCATTTGTTTGTGGTCCATTTATTTGTTAGGGGCTGGTTTGCCATATAAAAACTTTTGATGATTTTTGATGACTTTTACAATTTAAATTACGTTATCAAACGAGATCGAAAAAATAGCGAAACGTAAATAATTTATCTGAAAAAAATGTTATTTATTTATTTTTATAAATAATTGATTCAGAACATAAACAACAAGGACACGGGACAGTTTCGTGAGAATATCGACGAGTGCTTAAAAATTTATAATTTATAAAAATATATTTAAATTATGTTAATTAATTATAAAATTATCTCAATCTTAAAATAATTAATTTTATTAAACAATTTTTAAAATAAAAAACATGTCACAGCTCATAATTATTTTTTTTTCGAATATTCAGGTTATCAGGTATCTAAATTAGCGTAATTGGGTCAGTTTGAGCGCACCTTTACTAATTTTTGAGAATGAAATTAATGACTAAGTAAATTTTGCAGTGAGATTAAAAAGACTCAAACTAATAATTATTGGGAAATAAATTAAAATTTTTGCTAGTTAAAATATCACTAAAAATTGGGTGTGTTTGGAGTTGTATAAAAGTGTACAAAATAAAATAAAATTGTAAAAGTAAATATCTTGTAATTCGTACAGTGAGTGAATAATTTAAATTTTATTGTCTCGTGATTCGTATTTATAAAATTTTATTTTATTTAGTAGAGCTCCAAACGGAACCAATCTCCTTTGTACAATCGTGCAAAAGTTTATAAAAACCTCAATCATAATGTAATTTATTAATGGAGGATACGTAAGAGGAAAGTTAAGCTCCAACGTCCTCATTGTTTATATGCAATAATGGGCAGCCGCATAAAAAGTCCAGACTCCACAGATCCTGGAATCCTCTCAAAAGGAAGGAAAGTGCGAGGGAATATAAGAACTAAGGCTATTTTGGAGTAAGCACTGAATTTTTAAAATTTTTTATTATTTTTATATTTTAAATCATAAAAGATAAAAATATCAAATAAACAAAAAGTTATAAAATTAGTTATTAAAAAGTTATTTTTTAGGGTAAAGTATAAAAATTACCCTTACAGTTTACCTTCGGTATCATTTTAGTCTAACACGTTTTAATTATAACAGTCAAATTTCTATACTTTCGGTCAAGTATCAATTCGGTCTTTTCGTTAGTTGACCGTGACAAACAACTGTTAGACTGAAGATAAAAAGATAATTTCATTTGTAGTTTACTTTCAGTGTCACTATAATCCATCATATTTTAATTATCACAATCGAATTCTTACACTTTCGGTGTATATTTGAAATATATTTTATTAAATTATTTAACATATTTTAATTTGAAATATATTTTATTAAATTATTTTTAATCAATAATACATTTAAATTATATTTAATATATTTTATTGAATTAACTTATTTTCACAAATAATATGATTAAATTAATAATATAATTAAAATAATATTTAATTTAGTTTAATGGATATGAAATATATTTTATTAAATTCAATTAATTTTCTAAAAAATAAATAAAATGTTATTATAGTTATTATAATTAATGGAATAGAATTAAAAGAGTTATACCCTTGAATTAAATATATATATAATTACACATAAATAGAGAAAACTTTACAGATAAAAAATTTAGAAAATAGTGATTTTAAGGCTGTTTGATAATATTATCGTTTTTATTTTATTGAACGTTTTATTTTTTGGGTTTCTTTCTTTATCATTTTTTCTGAAATAAAAATTGAAACTGCGTTTACAGATGAATTTTATTTACGTAAATTATTTTTTAATAAAATATTTATTTTATTATTTTTCAGAAATTATTCAAATTTAATAAAACATATTTCATATTAATTAAACTATATTAAATATTATTTTAATTATATTATTAATTTAATCATATTATTTGTGAAAAATAATTTAATTCAATAAAAAAATATTTGAATAAGATATATTTCAAATTAAAATATGTTATATAATTTAATAAAATTGATTTTAAATATACATCGAAAGTATAGAGATTTGATTGTTACAATCGAAACGTGAGGGATTAAAGTGATACTGAGAGTAAATTATAAAAAATTACTTTTTTATTCTCAGTTTAACAGTTATATTGATATTTGACAAAAAGTGTATGGATTTGACTGTTACAATTAAAACGTGTGGAACTAAAGTAACATTAAGCATAAATTGAAGAGGAGATTTTTGTACTTTAATTTTTTTCCCCCAAACTATTAATTAGGCAATGCTCATCAGTTTAAAATTTGCGGTCACAATAAATCATTAATGTAGTAAATTTGGTAAGGAAACCTTTTTTAATTTACCAAATAGTAGCAGGTAAGTGTTTATAGGTTTGAATTCTGCTGCTGCATAAATTTGTGATTTTTTCTTATCATGTTAAGAGATGTGCGTATGGTATTAATTAAGTGAAATTCTATTGAAATTCACCCAAGTGGGTGGATGAAAGTTTCTGTAACATGATTAAAAAAAATTAAAAATAAAAAAAAAATGTGCCGTGAATTGAGAAATCACTCACCAGCAAACTCACAATTGAAGACCCACATGGTTGCTCCAAAAAAAAAATTTTTTTTGATGGCTACATTGGTTAATAATGAATTTTTATCTTTCTTTCCATGTTTGTGTATTGTAATTTTGAGTGGTAGCTCAATTGGTAAAAATTTGACTCCTTTTTTTGTTATTTTTTTTTTCTTTCTGGAACGAAGGTTGTCCAGGTCAAATTGCAGGCACTCTGACTAATCCCTAAGATCTTGAAGTTAAGGATCGAATAAACCCTCCAGTGACCCTAAGGAAACTTGAATTAGTGACTATTGAAAAGTAAAACTAAGGTTTTACCAGTTGAACTAACCCTTAGGGTATTAAAAATTTGACTTTACTCTCTAATAATCACTAGTTTAAATTTTTTCAGGGTTATTGGACTGAGCTTTTTTTTAATTAAAATATGAAAAATAAATATAAATTATAATTTTATAAAATTGTCCTCGTAGCTAATAACGTGTAGAATTATTTTAAAACTAAAACATTGACCTTTATTAAATAATTGTGAAATAATTTTAATGCATTTCCATGTAGATGACTTTAAGAAGGTTCCACTTTTTTCTATATAGGACATATGGTGCACTAACTTATGGGGAAATTTTAACGCATTTCCGTGTAGACAATTTTAAAAAGTTTCTCATTTTTTCTATATATGACATATGGTGCACTAATTTATGGGGGATTCGCTAGTGAGTGGAGCACTATTTTTTGTTTTTTCCTTGGTACATATGGGTGAAAAATGATTGGACACTAGTAGCCTGTTGGGCGATTTCCAAAAGTCGAATAGGGTTAAATCATGGATATTTCACCAAAATTTGGACTTAAATTACCTTTACCATGGCACAGTAATGGTAGGTGTTATTGCAATTGGAAAAGAAGAAAAGTAATTCCATCAATCCAAACGGGCCTCCCTCATAATTCAGGCATATAACGTACACTTGCGCTTTATTTTTCCTAGTTTCGTACCCATAATCATAAGTCACTTTTGAAAAAGACGCTTAATTACAGGATCACACTTCTAGAAGATTATTAACGTTTAAAAAATTTGGACGATCGCCTAAAGCGGTCGTAAAGAGCATCTTTAATGAACACTTAAGCGGTCGCAACGGTCGCAAACTTTGGGGTCTCAAATGTTGTGCGTAAGTGATTATTAGCGAACATTTGAACAATCGCCAAAGGTAATATTTGCAATCGCTTATGGTGGCAACTCTACTATTCTGCTCTAAATCCCGGCGAACCCTCTTTTTCTTCCCTTCCTCTCTTTTTCCTCATTTTCCTCCTCTTTTTCTCTCCCCTTCTCCTTTGTCTGCCACTGCTTCGCCACCGTCGCTGGTAAGCCCTCTCTCTTTCTCTCTCTCTCCCTCTTTCCCTTAATCTCTCTTTGTCTCTCAATATCTCTCTCTCTGGCAGTGAACATAAATGTCTATATATTTTTTTTTAATTTTATGCCCAAATGAGGGTTTTAAAGGTTGATTCTATTTCAGTATTTAGAAGATATGTAGAATTTTTTTTTTAATTTCATTTTGAAGGTTGGTCATTTTTAGAGTATTTTTATTTGTTAATTTACTTTTTTTCTGTTTATAAATATTCTAATTTTTTTTTATTGCTGAACATGACATGCATGTGCGGCTTACTGATTTTTTATTTAAGATTTACTGCTTTGTTTTTGAATGAAATGTTGTTAGGTTTTTTAGAGGCTATTTGGTGTATTGCCCAAAGAAAATGATTTTAATTTTTTTTTACCATTTCTGTGAGTTGTTATACTATTGAAATAATAAAATAACATAGGGATTTTTTTTTGAGTTTTTAAAGTTATTTTTTGTATACTGTTGAGCATGATTTTAAATTTTCTTGGATTTTTTGTTTGCTATTTTTTACTGTTAAGAGTTATTTTGCAGTTGTATTTTTTTGATAATTTATGGCTATTTGCCATTTTTTTTTATGTTAGCTAGTAGTATGTTAGTTAAATTTTTAATTAAACACACAATCATAAAGCTTAATAACAAATTAGAAAAATTACTTTAATAATATAACTTAAATAATATATTTAAATAATAATAAGAAATAGGTAAGTCTATTGGTTAAATTAATTTCAAAATAATTTATTCAATTATTTTTCATAAATAATATAATTGTAACATATAATAATAATAATAATAATAATAATAATAGTAGTGGTGGTGGTGGTAGTAGTTGTAATATTAACTTATATTAATAATAGGAATAATAATATTAAGTTATATAATAGCAATAAAAATATTACTATCACAATAATAATATTAAATTATAATAATAACATCAATGATAACTATAATAATATAATTATTATAATAATTGAATTATATTATTTATAAAAACACACTACACTTTAAAATATTACAATAACAATAATCATAGTAATGTTCGAAATAATATTAAATATAAAATAATAGTAATAAAATATGATTATTAATTATGATAATATTATAAATTATTATTATTATTAATTGTAATAAGATTACTAGATAAAAATAATATTACTACTCGGCTATGACAATAATAGTAATAATATAATAATAGTAATAATAATAATGTTAAGTTATAATAATAATAATACATTTAAATTATTTTTAACTAAATTAAATAAAAATAAGAGTAATAATAATATTATGTTATAATATTAGTAATAATAATACACTAATAACATATAAAAAAATTATTATTACAATAATAATATCAATAATAATTATAACAATATAATATTAATAGTAATAATTGAATTATATTATTTATAAAAATACACTATACTTTAAAAAGTCAACAAACAAATGAAAGAAATCGAATATTATAATATGAAATTATAATGTTACAAATAAATCAATTATAATATTAAAATATAATATTAAATAATATTATTGTGTAATACTCGGTATTTATTTTTGGCTATTTATGTGTTATTTTGCGCCAATAAAATATTTCAATTTTCAATTGAAATTTGGTGAAACTATTTTATTTTATTTTTTGCACCGGGAGTGGTGTGAATTAGTAATTGGTTGGACAACTAGGCCAAGCACTCAGCTTTCGTTTCTTTTGTTCTTTCCTTTTCTTTTTTTCTTCTTTCTTTTTTTCTTTTGCTCGGTTGCCTGAGAACAGAGAGAAGAGATAGAAAAGAGAAAGAAAATAGAGAAAGAAGAGAGAAGGTAGAGAGAGAAAGTACGATTTGAAGTGGAAGGCAGACGAATCAGGGTAATATTTAATGCCGTGAACATCGTGGTGACATCCATTTTTGATGATTTGGCCCAAAGTAGGAGAAATCAGCATTTGAAGGTTGGGAGCTCAACCGGTTTTCTTTATTTTTCTCCTTTTCTTTTCGAATTCGAGGTAGATGAAACTTATATACGTGTTCTAGATGTTGTTAGGATGATTTTGATGTACATATATGCATGATTTGGTTGAATACTAAGTGATTTATGCATATATATGTGTGTATATGAGTGTGGATGTATACCTGCATATAAATGTGAATATCTTGCATATATTTGAATTATTCTTTAATTAAATGTTGAATAAATATGTGATTTAAGTATTTAAATATTTATACATGAGTTATTGTTGAGATAGAGTTTGAATGGGTGATTTGGGGGATAATTTGGAGTTGGATTTCGTTGAAAACGAACTCAGGAACTGAATACTGGACTCTGGTGTCTGTACCGGCTGATTGGGGTGTTCGGATTGGGGTGTCCGGATCGGTTGTCCTTGGTCCAAACACCAATATGGAAAAACTTTTTTATAATGTTAGATTTTACATTTAAAGACATGTTTTATATCTAAGATAAATTATTATTTATTTCTATTGATGGAATAAATCCCGAGTCATCATAAAGTATAATGAGAATGTATTTTTATATTGAGATAATATTTATTTGCATGATTTAGCATATCATGTGTATGGGAGAGGAGTGGTATCATCTGATTTGTATTGTGACTATTGATTGGCTATTGCCATATTTATATTGTGACGTGACGAGGCACAAGTTATATATATAGACGGGAACCATGATTTGATAAAAATGATAAAATGAGATTTTCAAAATACTGGATGATCCTCAGTCGATATATATGACTAGAGTTTAGTCATTTGGAGTTCAGACGTTAATTATGAGATATAATTATTAGATTTTCTCTAGACTGCGGTCGGCCCCTACTTGAGCTAAGTCGATACCTGACTAGGGGTGTAACACGGTTCCCTAACAGAAAGGTTATAAAGTGTAACACGGTTCCCCTGAATCTCACACCAATGGGGGTATAACACGGTTTTTTACTTGGTGTGTGTATATATATATATGTATATATGGAGATACACATTTACAGTGAGTGTAAACAATACAATTGGTGACACCGCATGCTGTGTTAAGCGTTACCTGTCTCAGAATAAGGTTGGGGATAGATAGAGATTAGAGAATTGCATTGGCCTATTTCGCGCCACAACCATCTCTTTTTTATAGGTTCTACAAACCGATGTCTACTGTTTCATTTGGGAGAGAGGGGCAACAAAGGCTGGAACTATTCCTGCCAAACAAAGGACCTACTTCTCATTCTAAGAGTTAATAGGTATGATAGAGTCCCCTGCTTTCCAAGCTTTTGGGGAAATTGGCTTTACCTTAAGGTCTTATATTATATAAAAAAGGGGTAAAGAGAGAACTAAATGGATAACTACCAAATCCAATGACTTTGATTTGTTTGTACCATTCTGTCATCGATCACTGCTAGGTCGGTTGGTGAGTCACATTGCATTGTATCACATGCGCATTGCCATATCATGTTTTGGTTGATATTGTTGTGAGTTATGTTATATGCTTAATTATTATTCACTCGTACACATCTGTATAATTCGACATACTAAGCAAGTTTGCTCATCTCATTTATATTTCTGGTGATCCGGCGAGATCAAAGAGTAGTCACCCAGAGCTGAGTTAACACCGATGGATTGACCTAGTACGTGATTTTATTTTATCGTTAGACTATTGTATTTATATTTATGCAATCCGAAATGTGGGTTCCAATTTATTACAGAGGAGATTGTATTATTATTATGTTGTTTCAGCTATGTAAGCCTTAGATGGGTGTCACTAAGATGTGACGTTAGCCTTTTTTTTTTTTTTCTTGTGATGTTGTTTCTATTATTTTAATATGGGAATGAGGACGTGTTTAGCGGTTCTAATGATTATTATTATGTTATGATTTGACTTTGGAACATATTTTGATTTTATTTAATTAGTTTCCATATTCTCATACCATCCGTCCCGGATAATTAAGTTAGAAGTGTGACGTATTGAATTAATTGAATTGATAACATTAGTTGAATTATAATATTAATAGTAATAGTATAAGGAAATTAAGTAAAATAATAATATTATAATATAACAATTAAGTAATTAATATTTAATTAGTTAAATTAATAAGTAATATACAAACTCCTAATATGATTGGACCCAATCTAATATCTTACTTAGACCCATTCTAATTCAATATTGATAATACAAGGAAATTAGGTAAAATAATAATATTATAATATTATAATTAGGTAATTAATAATATTAAATTATTAATATTTAATTAGTAAAATTAATAAGTAATACACAATCCTCTAGTATGACTAGGCCCAAACCAATATCTTACTTAGGCCTTGTCCAATCCAATATTAATAATACAAGGAGATGAGGTAAAATAATAGTATTATAATACTATAATTAGGTAATTAATAACAGCCAATTAATAGTATTAAATTCGTTAAATTAGTAACTAATATACAATCTCCTAATTTTACTTTATCCCAATTCAATCCAATACGAATAATATAAAAAAATTAGGTAAAATAATAATATTATAAAATCATAATTAGGTAATTAATAATAGTTAATTAATTAAATTAATAGTTAATACACGAACCCTTAATCTTACTTGGGCCCAATCTAATATCTTAGTTCGGCCGAATCAAATCCAATATTAATAATTCAAGAAAATTAAGTAAAATAATAATATTTTAATTAGGTAATTAATAATATTTAATTATTAATATTTAATTAGTTAACTTAATAAGTAATACACAATCTCTAATATGATTGGACCCAACCCAATATTTTACTTAGGCCCAATCCAATCTAACATTAATAATATAAGGAAATGAGGTAAAATAATATAATTAATTTACTTTAAATTGAATTAGTTGGATTAATATCGTAATGGCTATATTACATTAGTTAAACTATTAAAAATATTATTAGTATTTAAAATATTAAATAGTGATTTGATTAATGGTATAATAACCAAAATAATTATTTTTTAATTTATTTGTTTTTAATTATTTTAGTTGTTGTTAATTAATTTATTTTGTATCATATATTTTTGTTGCTGTACATTTTTGTTTCTAGTTAACTTATTTGAGTGTTAACTTTTTAAACTTTTTATATTGTAATAATTAAATTGATAATAATATACAAATCTCTAATCTTACTTGGATCTAATCCAATATATCTTTTTTGGATCCAATTCAATCTAATATTAATAATAGTTAGAAATTAAGTAAAATAATAATATTATAGTATTATAATTAGTTAAGTAATAGCTAATTAATAATATTTAATTGGTTAAATTCATAACTGATACACAAACCCCTATCTTACTTGGACCCAATCCAATATTCTACTAAGGTCCAATCCAATCTAATATCAATAATAATTAGAAAATTAGGTAAAATAATAATATTATAATATTATAATTATTTAATTTGTAATAGCTAATTAATATTATTTAATTAGTTAAATTCATAACTGATATACAATCCCCTAATTTTACTTGAATCCAATCCAATATCTTTCTTGGGCTCAATCCAATCCAATATTAATACTATAAGGAAATTAGGCAAAATAATAATATTATAATATTATAATTATTTAATTAGTAATAGCTAATTAATAATATTTAATTAGATAATTAATAATATTTAATTAGTTACATTATTAGTTAATACATAAACTCCTAGTCTTACTTAGGCCCAATCTACTATCTTATCTGGGCTCAATCAAATATCTTTTTTAGGTTCATTCAAATCAGATATTAGTAATGCAAGAAAACTATGTAAAATAACAATATTATAATTAATAATATTTAATTAGTTAAATTAATAACTAATCCACAAACCCCTAATCTAGTAATCTTACTTATGCCCAGTCTAATCCAATATTAATACAATAAGGAAATTAGATAAAATAATAATATTATAATACTGTAATTAGCAATTAATAATATTATAATATTACTAGGCAATTAATAATAGTTAGTTAATAATATTTAATTAGTTAAATTAATAGCTAATATATAAACCCCTAATCTTACTTAGGCCCATCCAATCAAATATTAATACAATAAGAAAATTAGGTAAAATAATAATATTATAATGTTCATAATTAGGTAATTAATAATATTATAATTAGATAATTAATAATTGTTAGTTAATATTAGTTAAATTCATAGCTAATACACAAACTCCTAATCTTACTTGGGCTCAATTCAATCTAATATTAATACAATAAGGAAATTAAGTAAAATAATAATATTATAATATTATAATTAGGTAATTAAGTATTAATAATATTAAATAATAAATATATAAATAGTAATGATAATAGTAGTAATAATATTAATTATAAGACGTAATATTAAATTATAATCTTAGAAATAATATTAAAAAAATTAATAATATTACGTTGGCCCAATCGAAATTATTACTTTGGCCCAATTCAATCTAATAATATTACTTGGACTGATTGTATTCAATCCAAATCAAAATTTATTCTAAGTTAGAAAACAAAAAGAAATTGATAACTCCTTTACTTTTTTCTAAGTTACCAAACAAAGAGAAATTTATAACTCTTTTACTTTATTTTAAGCTAGAAAACAAAGACAAATTTGGAATTTTTTTACTTTAGTCTAAATTAGAAAACAATGAAAAACTTAGAACTGTTTTACTTTATTCATTTGTATGTATTAATAAAACTTAGACACATTTGAGAATCTTATACGTCATCCGCTTGGTTATCCTTAGGCGACGAATTAGGTTTTCAACCTGGCTCGTCGTTCTTTTGATGAACACACGGGGATTGACGCACGTGATTTTGAACTGTCCAATTTGAATAGTTAAGAATGAACCAGTTAGCTGATGGTCCTTATATGACGGCCTGACGTTACATAATTTACGACACTAATGGATTTCGATTTCGCATTAAGCAAGTAGACAATAAGTAGGTTACGCAAAACAAGGGCATCTGTTGTCCATTTGTTGACAGTAGTTACTACTATGGTCAATTGAACGATATTATTGAAGTTGCATATAATCGCGATTTAAGATTTTTATTATTTAAGTGTGACTGGACTGATCCAATCCATAGGGTTAAGACTGATAAGTACCAGTTTAAATTGGTAAACTTTAATAATGTATTATACCGACATGCGCAAATACAATATGAACCCTACATATTGGCGTCACTAGCAAAGTAAATTTATTATGTTAGAGATTGAGCCAATCTTAATTGGCAAATTGCAATTCAACTGTCAAGAATGGGGGTGTATCAGATTGAATGTGGTGAGCCAGATATTGATGCATTCGTCCAACAAGCTCTTGACTCGGATGTAATTGTCCAACGTGAGGAAGATGTTAATTGGGTTAGGGAGAACGTCGAAGGAGATACCATTGACTTACATGACTAATAAAGGGTTATGTACTTTTTTTATCCTAACAAAGTTTATTTTAATATATATTTTTTTAAATTATAAAAAATCTTTCTTGTGAACATGTATGCAGACTTATTTGGATGCTCTAAGAGAAGATCTGGTCCTAAGACGATGGCAGAGCGTTTTGGCCTATCTTGTGCGGGTAGTAGCTCAACAGACGCTGTCCCACCATCACTCTCTACGTCGATGCATATTCAGACACCTTCAGTGTCTAACCATACAGTAACATGTAAAAATTCTTAGTTTAAGATATTTTCTAGGATATTTTCTAGTCGTTAAAATTATTTCTTTCGACTCATTAAATTTAATATTTTGCATGCAACAGATTCTCTCACTTTGAGCAGGCTTTTTAGATCCAGTAGAGGGCCTTCGAAGGCATTGTTGTAGTGGAACTGCAGGTCATAGTGGATGACTGTGCAGTGAGATGACATGCCTAACTTGGTGGGGAAGGCCAGATGATCCCCCACTCCCAGCTCAAACACATGGTCTGGAATCGATTAGATTCGATGCCTTTCTGCCCAACGCATTTGAGGGCCTCTGGGCCAATGTACAAGTATCATAGTTTGCTTATATTGTGCGTGGTATTTGTATTGAAACTTACAATATTAAATAATATTTTGTAATTTATTTTTTTCAGACTAATATAGTTAGGGCTCCTTTAGACTTCCAGGACATTTGCTATGGTAAGTGCCGAAAGATGTGGAAGAACCATAAGAGTAAGGCTAAGTCTACTTATTAGAAGGACCATGAGACTGACCCTGACATCGTTCAGTGAGCCCCGCCGGGCATTCCCCCCACCAGTGGACTGAACTCGTCAGTTACTGGTTGAGTGATGAGGCACGGGTGAGTAGATTATGATCTGAATTTTGTTCATTAACTTTCTAAGTTATAAAGCATAACTTGTAAAAGTTAATTAATAAGAAATGAAAATAAGAAGAGGCCACGAGGAATTCGCGAAATCAAGGGTTATGGGGCCCCGAGCACAAAGGGGTACTTGGTACTTTACGCAGATCTGCTATAAGGTAAAACATTAATCTACCGTGTAAAAATTTCGTTTATTTCATGTTATACAATAATAGACTATTAACATATAATTTGCCATTCAATAGTTGGCAGAAAAGGGTTAGAAGACTAATCAGATGACCATGTGGTTACAAACCCACAGGAGGATTCGTTAGAGGTTCAGACCATATAAGTAATTAATTTATATATTTTGGCCAATGAGCATATTCAATTTTCCTTTACATAATTTAGTTATTTATCTTTCTTATCCATTTTGTTTTGTTTCCCTTAGGCTCAGTTTTAGGCACATATGGCCCAGCTATCGATAGATAAGAGGCAGTTCGAGGTGAGGAGAGATGAGATATTCTTATTTATCATTGAACGTGACGGTCATGGATACATAATGCGGGGCACCGGCGTTCTGCGTTGGTCCATCGCACGAGCTTAGTCATCCTTCTAGGCCATACAGCGCGACAAGGACCTGCTACAGACCCTCCATGATGAGATGGATGCGCAAGAGACGTCGCTTCGGGACGAGATGATAGCTGAGATGGAGAGGCACTTATCTCAGAGTCAGAGCCATTCTCCCCATTCTCAGGTTTGAAATATTAATTTCATATTTATAGCTAATTAAAATTTTATAAATTTATTTATTTGTGTTTTGCTATCATGTTCCTATCACTTATTGTTTTGTTGTAGGATCTAGACGATGGCGATTGGCCCTCATGGACTAGCTAGGGTGATTTTGACTGGTATTTTTTTTTGTATTTTGTTTTTCGTATTTTGTAAATTAATTAATTATTTTATTTTTCCTTTTGTATACATTCGTATATAACAAATTTTGTAATTAAATTTTGTATGATTTTGTATATATAAATGAACTTTTTGTTTTATTTTATTTAAAAAATTTACTGTCACATGTCAATTTAAATTATAACTTAATTAAATTAATTTAGAAAATATTTACAAATAAATAATATAAATAACAAATGAATTTAAAAATTAACAAAAAAGTATATAAAATAATTAAAAATTTAATCTTTTTTTTTTAAATTCAAAAGTTTATTACGACCGTCATATGTGATCACTAATGAAAAATCTAAAAAAATAAATAGACCTTTTGTAACCACTAGAGGCGATCGCTATTATAGGCCATGCTGGTCGCTATTGTCTTCCCGCCACATGCCGGAGGATTGGCTCTAAGTTCGCGGGAAAAAAATTAGCGACCTCTTGGTCTATATTAGCAACCTCATTTAGCGGTCGCAAAAGGTCTCAACTTAAAATTGATGGCGGTCGCCAATGCGGTCGTTAATACAATAGCGATTGCTTTGGGAACCACTAATAATTGTTAGTGACGACACAATTGCGACTCTTCAGCAGCGATCATTAGCGACTGCTGTTCACCTTTTGGTAGTCGTTAAAACCTCGATTTCCTGTAGTGTCGTTTGGCTCTCATAATTTTTTACAACTTTTTTTACTAATAATTAATTTTTATTAATTTTCTCAACCAAAATCTATGAATACATTTTCAATCTTTACCTTTTTTTTAATTCTCTAACTTTTATAAATTTTTATTAAATAAATAACTTTTTCCAAAAGTGACACATGGTAGTACCATGTCAAAATTTGTTAAAATTTTCATTTTCTTGTGAGCCAAATGGCCCATAAGATGCAAAGCTTTAGACTTCATTTAAATAATTAGGAAGTTTAAATTAATAAATTTAAGGTTAAATTATATTAGAATATAAGTATAAAGTTAATTAATGTAATAATACATAATTTTTAAATAATTACTGATAACTACTAATAAAATAGTTGTATTAATATTTTCAAAAATAGTGGAACCACTCTTCTATTATGACTCAAGTTTGGCCGTCCACGAGTAAATGTGGTTCGACCATTTGGGGTGGCGGTCGTGGATTTAGCCAAAGTCTTCTGGCTTGCCAATGAACGACGAATGAGAAAAAGTACATGCATTCTTGTACACAAACTTTTAGCTTTATTCTTTCTCAAGTATCTAGCTAAGTGCTTAACTAAATCATCGGATCGACAATTAGTCATACTCCACTCGATCACTAATGTTTTCAAGTATTTGGATAATGTAAGAATGAAGAACATACTCTTCCCTTGCGACTGGGGAGGAGTGATTATTGTAACTGTCAAGTAAATAATAACTCCGAATGTTG
This sequence comes from Vitellaria paradoxa, assembly GCA_019916065.1. NCBI lineage: Eukaryota > Viridiplantae > Streptophyta > Magnoliopsida > Ericales > Sapotaceae > Vitellaria > Vitellaria paradoxa. The sequence goes on from CM034238.1 coordinate 48,014,932, forward strand.
ATCAGACACCAAAGTTTCCAAGATTTTTTGACACTTCACTACTATTTTATAATAATTTTAAATCACTCATAAAATCATTATATTAAATTACCCAAATTCATGATAAAATATCTATCTAAACTAATAAAATTATATTTCTGTAATTTCATTAAATGATTAATATCAAATCCAACTTCATATTTATAAATGCAACTGTAACTTTAATATTCTTATCTTCATAGACCCGGTGTCAAGTTTGGGGAGTGTCATTTCCCCATCACCCGTTATGTTGTGAAGATTTGCTTATGTTCTTAATATATATTTATATATATAATTCCATTACTTCAAAAAAATTGCATGACAAAATATCGTTAGTGGACATATACACAAGTGTCCATGAATACAAGTATTAACTAAATTCATGTCTTTAACTGTTATGGATATCCAGGATATGCCAATCTTTCATTTCTTTTTCGCTCTCTCTCAATTTTTTTTTTATAATACATATTTATTTATATTTAAAAAAATTTAAATTGACTCCATCCCCTTCAATTGACTGTTGAGCAGCAGGTCCAGGCCACTTTGTGTTTGACCTTAAAGACTTGGAACAGAGGGTGGTGCAATGTATCTGCAGGGTAAATATATATATATATATATATATATTTTGGGTGAATAACGAAGAAGTCGATGACTTGGTCACAAAAGTTACGTGATACTCCCTTATAAACCTTAATGAAGGAAAATACGTGGCAAAATTGTTTAAATGTTCTTATAAAAAATTCAAAAAATATTATTTCATGAAAAAGATTTATAAAAATAATTAACATATTAATGACATACTTGAAAATAACATATATTTCAATAAACATTTTATATTATTAAATGGGTAAACATGTACCTGAGCCACATAATGCATCTTGGGTAGCACTGACCTTAAAACATTTTTTTTTTTTTGTAACTCAAAGTGTTTAGGTTAGTTTATGTGTATTTCACTTAATTTCTAGAGTTTTGAAATTAAGGATCAAATAAATTCTCTACTGATTTTAAAAAAATTTAAACTCGTGACATCTGAATATTAAAAACAAGATTTTACTAGTTGAATCAACCTTAAGGTTGACTTTAAAACTCTTCCAAATGAAAGAAAATAACTTTTTGTTTATTTCTTTAGAATTTCTAGATCATTTATTTATTAATTTAGTTTTTGTTTTGATAGTTTTCATAATTATGTGAAATTCTTTATTTTATTAAGATTTTTTAATTTAATTAGTATTTTTATTGCAGTTATAATTTATTTATTTTTTTTTGAATTATAATCAATGTGATCGGGGAGATTGTTCCCAAAAGTTTGGTAGCACCAAAAAAAAAAAGATATTATAATTAGAAATGCCAAATTAAAATGATAAGGTCAGCATTATAGTTGGCAGGCACAGGTAGTTTTTGATTCATCAATAAAAGGAAAATGCTATTTTTTCCCAAAAAAATAAAAATAAAAATAAAAAATACATGAAGAAATAATCAAGATAATATAGTAATGATAATTTTGTAATTAAAATGCACATTAATAATTTTTTATGTAAACATCAAAATTTTGCATTATATTCTTTTGAAAACTGATTCTCCATTGCCCTCAACAGAATCCAACCTTTACCTGCATAGAATAGTCAATCATCTGCCAGGGATGGGGTACCCCTTTGTGGAAAGGTCTAGCTGAGGTGCCTTCATCTGAAATTTCCCATATTAATTTGTGATAAACTGTGAAATTTTATACTTGTCATGTGTCCTCTTCACCCTTCTGTTTCTAAGCAAATCAGAAGGCCCACGTACGCTCAATGGGCTCTTGATTGGGCTGGGTTCATTGGGCTAGAGATAGACTGAATGTTAACATATAGAGAGAATTAACTGAAAAACAGTAAACGATAACAATTCCTTTTCATTCGAGATCAAAATCACAATTACATGGAATAAATAAAATTCGAACATTATTTCGAGTTTAAAACCTTAAATCACCTTTTTGCTTCCTAAGGTTTTTCTAACATATACTTTAGTGAGGTTTAAAGAAACTAACTTTGATACCAGTATCAATAATAACATATATCCCAGCGGCGATCAATAACCCACTCAGGCACATCCCCAGAACACCCAATCCCCAGTTTAGCCACCACATGGAGCTGTATTGCTTCGGCTTCTTCATCTTAAGCCACATGAAACAGGGATAAGCCAATGTCACGGGCAGCGCTATTCCTCCGATTAGACCCGCAAAGCTTCCCAAGAACGGGATTGCCACGGCCACAAAGAAGCACCCGTATCCAAACATAGCCCGGAGGATGGCACGCAGCCACCACGGACACGGCTTCTTCAACCTTATTGTCACCTTGGACTCCATGTCGTCAAACATTTGCATCCCGTAGATTTGGAAGGAGCTCAAGGCATTGATTATGACAAATAAGCTTATTAGTCCGAGGACGAAGCTCGAGATTTGATGCGCGCGGAATTGGTACACCGCTGCTAGCATCCCTCCGTTCGCCGGTATCTGTTCAATTTATTAAAATTCTCTTTTAATGCATTAAGAAATAATATTGTCAAGGGTATCTTTTTTCTATTTTTATTAAAGTAAAACGTTTGTATTATATGCATTATTAATTGTACATTATTTTTAATTAACAAAAATCTATTAATTTGATAATGACTCCTGTTTGAAAGTTTAATTTTTAGTAACGTTAAGTATTTTTTTGTTAAAAATGTTAGTAGATGAAATTTTTTGTATATTTAGTATAAGAAGTAAAAATTTTTACTAACTTTTAACAATTATTAAGTATTTGGTAAAAATTTTACTAACCATAACTCCGATGTCATAATTTGACAATCACTTAGAAGGACAGCTGAGTAATTTTGCTGTTCCTCCAAAATGTTGCCGTATGACCCAGTTCCTAATGCTATAAGGAAAAAATGACAAAATTCGATATTTTGTTAAACACCCATATCAGCAACTTTTGAGAGTTTTCTGTTAATTTTTGTGCCTCCAAATAGGGCCAATGGCATGACAGTAACAATTTTATAATTGAGAAATATGTTGACGCGTATTGCCTAAAAGTACGACCAAAATTTGCCAGCCATTCTATTAATTTTTTTTCCTTCTTGTTTTTAAAGTTCCCTTGTTGTGTAACATTACCCTTATATTATAATTTTGAGTTATATATATATATAATATATTGGGTTAGAGGAAGTACCTGTTGACCGTATGCCCAGTAGCCACCAATCGCAAGGGGGAATAAGCACATTGCTATGAGAGTATATGAGAACCTGACACCCCTCCACATTGGCACACGAGACGGATGCTTCTCGCTTGAAGGCATGGTGGCCTGCAGTAGTCAAACAAATGTACCCAAATTTGATTTAGAAACATATATATGGGATTGTTTGGAGTAAGAAAAAATGAGATAAATTGAGATAAATTATGATTTGAGAGGAGTTTGTAATGCGTGCAGTGAGAGAAAAAAGTTGATGTGATATAAAGTTAACAGAGATTTATAAAAATTTTTGAAAATTTTCAACAAATTTTTACAAACCAAACGGGGCCTATATATTTATCTGTTTGAGATGTATTTTTCTTTTCATACATCAACATGCAAATTGATCCACCATGTGTACGCATATAAAATAGTAACTTCATGTGAAAAGGCCTCGTGGTTGTTGGGACTTGAAGTGGGGTCTAGAGCTAGAACTAGCTATGAACGACGGTGCGTAGTCAAATTAATCTATTAAATAGGCTAGTTGGAATTCAAAATCTTCGCCTCATTTGTTATTACTTGGAGAATAGGGCATCAAAAGTGGAGAATGTGCCAGCAAAAAGACTTCAGAGCCACCTTAAAAGAAGTCATAGACAGACTTTGAACAGTTGAAGATTAATGATCTTTTTCATCACATCCATGTGTCTGAACGCGTGGACAAAATTTGCATTGAAAGGAAACTCGTTGGTCATTTCGTATGTGTAAGCCAAGAGTACTTTTGGTAATTAAATTGTATTTTTACTAATAACATTGGTGTATTAGCTGTAAGAACTTTATTCAATTTGAGCTCTAAGAAGATTAATTTAATATATAGTTGTATTCCATTCAAAGAAATGAATTTCATAAAAATAAAAGGGATTTTTTTAAAATGGACCGATGATCTCATTTTAATAAGATGAAAATTGATTATTAATGAATCATGGCATGTTATCGTTTTAAAGGGAAATTAGAAATATGATAAAATTAATTCATATATACATATACATATATATATATATATATATATATTGTCAGATAAACATTAATAATCTCCCACTAACTATATGCATGGTAGCTTGAAAATTAAGAAGAAAAGAGTGCAGGAGTGGGATGTACCTGAATCTCAAGGATGAGGTTGTGGCCTCTGAAAGCAAAAGCAATGATCCCAAGAGCATTCAGAAGATCAAAAACCCTAACAATCTCAGTGCTGGCTCTAACGGGATTGTACGAGACGTTGGGAAGCCTACCCTCGGCAACCGACACAACCCACATAATGGTGCAATATCCAACGGCGGTGATGGCTCCGATCAGGGAAACTCCGGCGATGGAGTTCAAGTTAGGCAACTGAGACAGCAGCACCGCGGCGGAGGTAAAAACCAAGTCCCACTCCACGGTAGTTAAAGGATGGACCGAGCAGTTGGCTCCGCACGCAGTGTTGAAGAACATCTTCAGCGTTGAACCTCCGATGATGATCAGAGCCACACACGTGCCCCCAGATAGATACAGGATCGGAAACAAGGCCAGCCAGTTTGCTAGCTTCTCACCTGAATTGATGTAATCAATTAATTCCATTATCAGAATACGACTTCTTTTTATTAATTAATAAATTGAACACAGAAAGGGTTCTCTAGAGATTAATTAGTGAATTAATTAATTCACGTACCAAAAGTTGCAGCGCTTAGTTGCATGTATCTGCTATAGCGAACTCCGGTTTCGGGTGATTCGTGGAGTTGGACAAGCAAGTAGAGGGTGTAAAGTTGCCATATAAAACCTATTGTTAAGCATATGATTCCCCATGCCCTGCAACCAAACATATATTTTGTTACACATACAAGTTTAACTAGCGCCCATAGTAGAGAATTTAGAAGGGCACAACAGAAAAAGAAAAAAGAAAAAGAAAATTCACTAATATATAATGTAATTTTTATTTTTTTTGATAATTGCAACCCATACCGATTTGTTACAGTTATTAACGAACTGCGTAATTAATAATAAATCAAAGAGATATATGTTGCTCCTCACGCATATCTCGTTTAAATTAAGAGTTGAACTCGTGTGATCTCTGCGTGAGGTATATCCATGACCCCCTCAAACTAACTCCAGGGAGTAATATAATATAACTTAAGTGTGTCTATTATTTTAAAACAATAATTTTATTAATATATATAGTTGTTAGGATTGCACATGAGTCGAAACAAGTTGAATTTAAAAATATGATAAGTTTGATTTAATTAAATTTTTAAGTCAAGTTTTAATCGTGCTAAAATTAATAATTTAATTATTTTACACAAATTTAAGTTTATCGAACTAAATTTAAATCAAATTTGTCCTACAATTTATGTTCAAATTTAACTTAATTTTATAATTAGTCAATTTTGAGCTAATTTTAGGGAGCGGAGCACCAACTAAGCTCAAACTATTTGATTCATTTAATATTTTTATTATTCATAATATCTTTTTTGATAGAATAGTATTTTTTTTCCCCGGAGAAAAACAAGCAAAAATCAAAACGGCAAAAATGGAAAGTGCACTACCATTCACGACTTACCATCCAAGAGTGGTGAAGGCAACAGGGAGCACCAGGGCTTGGATTCCAATCCCTGAGCACAAAGTATGAAAAGCGGCATAGTAAGCGTTTCCATTTCTTGACTCAGTGATGGGTAGCCAAGCGTCATGTGGGTCAAGTTTTGTCAGTTGGAGAGCTTTCCTAATTGGACTTCCAAGGGAGTGATGAACCTCGGCGTCCGAAGCCTCGGGGTGATGATCCTGTTGGGTGTCTTGGCGGCGGGTGTCTTGGACGGTGTAATACTATCGGTGGGGTGGTCGGCGGTGGAGAGAAGCGGCGACCGGGACAGAGATGGGGAATGGTACTGTGAAGGTGGACATGATATGGGCGGCGTGCCCGGCGGCCTTGGAGTAATGGGGGCGGAGCTAACTTCATGATCGACTACCTCACCCATAATTAATTCTTGCTCTATTTGGCAAGGTCTCTCTCTCTATCCACTCTTTTTATTTCTTTCTTTTTGTTTCTATGTGGCCTTTGCCTGCCTTTGCTCACCCTAGCCCTTCAAAGTAAAGGGCTATATATAGACTATGGTACTTTCATGTGCTTAATTAGAAATAGGTCTATTCGTTAAGAGTACTGTAGAGAATTTGACCAAAATATAGCAGACAATTTAGAACCAACGGCAGTGATCATAGAGAGAGAGAGAGAGAGAGAGAGAGAGAGAGAGAGAGAGAGAGAGAGAGAATGGAAAAAAATAAAGGACTAAAAGGCGGGCAAGTTGGTTGACAAACAAGAGGGGCTAGCTGCTGTGCAATATTTAATTTTCTGGTCTTTTGAACATGCTTACCGGGAGCACCCTTTTGAAGACTTTTTAATTTAATTAAAGGGGTCTTCATTTAGTGCTTATTAAATACGAAGGCCGGTCTAATATTAAGATCATATCTTTAGAATTGGCCTGACTAGCTTGGATTAAAAGTCCTAATAAGGCTGTAAATTCTCAAACCATGAGGGTAGACAAATTAATAAAAATCTAGAAGAGTATTTTTGTAAAACCATAAAATTTAGTAATTATATTAAAAAATCTAGAAGAGAATTTTTGTAAAATTAGAATAAATTTAGTAATTATATTTATGATGACATGTCACATGCTCTCGGGATATATATATATATATATATATATATAGTATTTAAGGGGCTTATATATCCCGTCAAGGAAAATAAAGAATCAGCTAAAAGATTTTCTTGGTAGGTAGGCAAATCATGAGCAACATGATGTACGTGGAGGGATACGTATATGTAGAGTTCAAAGTAGTCATTTGTAACTTGCACTGTAAATATCAAGAAATTACCCTTCATTTCGAGTTCTTTTTGTTAAAACTAGTTAGTAATTCCCTTGCAAGTGCACGCTGTTCTTAAATTTTGCAACTAAATTCATAAAATAGATTGATGCGAAAATTCCAGAGAAAAAAAATAAACAAAAAAAAATGAATTTTTAGACTGAAAATTTCATTTTAATAAATGAAAAATTTAGGGTTTATTTGATTTGTTTTTCTATTTTCTATTTTAAACTTATTTTTCATTTTATACTTTTGAAAATAAGGAAACACTCAAAATGATTTAGCCACTTGTATTTTTAAAATTTGTTTTAGAAAATAGAAAATGAGTTTACACGTAAAATGAAAAATGGCAAAATATTGTTCTGAGCATTTTTAATGCAAAATAAAGAAAATTTCATAATAAAAATAAAATATTTTTTATTTTCTTATTTTGAGATTTTAAAAACATAAAAAAAAAAAGAATACAGAAAATAGTAAAACAAACCAAATGCAACATTAAAGTTTTAAGTACTTCAACTTTCAATTAGGTGCAACTAGGTATGATAAAAACTAATGTATTTGAAATTTCAAGTTTTTAGTTTATTAAAATGAGAGTTTCAGTCTAAAAAATTTATTTATTTATTTATTTATTTTTGTTTTTGGGGGGGAAGTTTTCCAAAACAGATTATATAAATAAATATAATTTTATAAAATAAAATAAAATAAAATCTTACAAATCTCTACAAACACGAATTATGAGACAGCAAAATTTAAATTCTTCACTCGTTACATAAATTACGAGATATTTATTTTTATAATTTTTTTTATTTTATACACTTTTATATAACTTCAAACACATTCATAATAATTTTTGAAATTACCATTTTTTCAATGACTTTTGCTTTAACTTTAAAGCCAGTCCACATTGACACCTGCAGCAGCCTTTGACAAATTTGGCACCCCGAGGGGTAATTTTTTTGCAGTAGGTAAGTTGTGTTCATATAGGTGCCTTTGGTTGTTAATTAAAAATGGTTCCAATAGGCAATGTGAATGAACAGGGTAGGGAAGCAAAACCCCTTTGAATAAGTCTGGTGATTGGGCTAACTTTTAACAACAATATATGGTTCTGTTTGACCTAAAAAAGTTACCAAAATTTACTAATTTTTAACTATTTTTTATATTTTTTTAATTAAATTTTAATACTTATTACCTTTATGTCACATTTTTTATTTTTATTGTATTTTTTGATCAAAATTTGACTAACTAAATAAGTCCTAAATCTTTAGTGTAGAATAATAAAAAAATTAAATAAAATTAAATTAATCATTAAAATTAATACACCGTACGAGAGGACAAAATATCAGGCTGGGGACATCAATTTGCATGAAAACGAAGCTTCGCTTCTTTTCTTGACTTTGTGAGAGAAGAGATTAATACAGTTGAATTCAAATTCAGCATGCTAAGGGAGCCTCCAGATATGGATAATTATGGGCAAAGGGAGAGAGAAGAAAAAGAAAGAGAGAAGCTTCTAATTTAATTGACGAAATTCCCTTGTGGACCAATGCTGTTAACGTCAATCGAGACCTAAAACTTGGTGTTTGAACGTTCAACTTTTGCGGATTAACTACAACCTTTGTTCGAACTTTGGAATTTGTGATGTCAAGAAATTGAATACTTTTGCAGGTTTGTGATAATTAATGGAAAAAAATAATAAAATTGAATTAAGTAAAATAAAATATTCATAAAAAGAGTAAAATTAAGCAATAAAATATCTGTTACTTCAAACCGCAGAGCGCTGACGACTAAATTTAATTCTAATTCTAGGACATTAATTAAATTTTTTTTTTCTGTTACGAGAATTATAGGGTTCTAGGATGTTATAAGTAAATTTTACATTGTAGAGTTGCAGCGAAACATTCAAAGATGAAATTTAATCAAAAGATTTAATAAATGTTATAATAAATATTATTTGACAAAATTATCAAAAGATTTAATAAATGTTGTAATAAATATTGTTTGACAAAATTAATAACTTTTTGATTAAATCTTTACCTTTGAATGCTTCACTGTAGTCCCTACCCTATAAAATCTACTGCAGCATCCTAGAACCCGAATCATAGAGGATTATGGCTCTGTTTGGTTTGTAAACAAACAACAAAAAACTCTATAAATCTCTGTTAATTTTATATCACATCAATTTTTTTCTTTCACTGCACGCATTACAAACTCTTAATTTATCTCAAATTTTTTCACTTCAAATACATCCTATAAAGCTAAATCATGATTTTTGATATATATATATATATATATATATATATATATATATGTAAAATAGCATAGCAAATTTTTTTTTTCTTGGACTATTGCCCTTTCTTCGGCGTCAACTTCTACCTGCCAATTTGTACTAGACTTTTATGAAAAGTATTTGTATAATCATTAAATTATACAAAATGAATTGTGGTCCAACCTTCATATGCATTATTCCGGAGGTCGATTGGAAGCGCGAAATAATAATACTAATAATAATAATAATGACGACGATGATGATATAATAATAATAATAATAAAAGTGTAACTTTGTATATTTTGTTTGATACGTGACATTTCAATTGTTAATTGAGTATTTAGTAAAAATTTATAAAATTGGAGAAATTTAAAAAAAATTGACATAAAAGTTGATAAAAGTTGATTTTGCGTTTGATAGAAAAAGTTAAAAAAATCGATAAAATTAAAATTTTTTGATATTTTTGGTGAGCCAAACGTATCCTTGGTACGGAGGAGCAAGTAAATGGGTTCAATCTCTGCAGGTGCCCTAGCAATATTTACTCGTATCATCATCTCAGAAAATTAAAAAAAATTGGGGAGCAATTAACTAGTGTGACAAATCATGTCAATTAGTTTTATGGTGCAATCAACACGTTCTGATTTCTAATTAGTTTTCAATTCTTTACAATAATGAACAATGTCCTTTCCACACGGACAAATTCATATTCACCGAACAAATTAAAGAAAGAGTTCAATGCTGCCGGCTACATTCTTGTTGACCACATACGTGACAAAGACTATATATATTCAAAATGGAAACGCAAGGACCTCACTTGTTAGGTGATATGGGTACTGAAAGAGATAGTATCAGAATCTCTCTAATATAAAAAGGTAAATGGATTGCAAAGGACAGAAAATTCCTAAAAGCAGAGGTTACTTGTTACTTTATCAAACAAAATAAATAAATAACAATTCAAGACACCTATTTACTTACAAAATCCATGAGATGGGTATGGATCTAGAAGCTGCAGGCAAGTAATTGCTGGCCGGGTTTCTCTTGATGGAGAGAACAAGACATTGAGCATCTAGTCCTGTTTGCTATTGAAATAGCCAGAGCTCTCTGCAGCACATCTTCTGCTCCGCGTCTTTGGAGTAAAGAGACCACACAGTCCATAAAAATGGCATCACATGGCAATGTAATGGGTCCATCACTTGGCAGTCCAAACTCTTCCTCTGACAATTTGAGAAGCTCTTTGAAAATCTCATTGTTAAGGTAAGCTATGGGGAAGACAAATCGCCTTTGATCGGCTGTGTGGACAACAAAATGGTCCTTATCTGCCACTGGCGAACTGCTACTGCCACTACTAGTATTGTTGACTTCCCAATTGGCTCTTGATAAGGAAATTCTTTTCCTTCTGATGGCAGCCATCTCCAGCCACTTCCTTGCCATCTTGATAAGTCTCTTGGGACTAATCATTCTGCGTTGGTTTGTGGAAATCAGAGAAATTAGCTGAGATTGAGATCTGGAAACAATGAAATGGTGTATGTGTGTTGTGCTGAGCTGAAGGAAGTCAAGGTGGGATAGCTATCTATATATGTATGCATATATTGTATATATATTATACTTACAAGGCCAGAGTCACTCCCCCTTTGAAGGTACTTCCCAAGTCCCTTTTAGGGAACCCCTGGGGTGCCAGAGCCATGTGCAAGACGGACTAAAGGGATGCTTGGATGGCGATCATGTTTAATTCTGTATCAAAAATGCCAAGTGGTTATGTTGACGTATATAAAATATAGAAATTTAAAAATTATAATTAGGAAATCATTTTTCTTTTCATTATAGGTTTTCTTATTGTTTCCTATTCCTATTCTAATTTAGTTTTCTATTTCTATTCTGATTCTACTTTGGCACCTCTATAAATAGGGTTGTTATTCTATTGTATTCAATATACAAGTTTAATACAATTTAATATACAGTTTAATATATAGAATTTTTCCAATTTTCTTTTATTTTTTTTATTTTCTTAACATGGTATCAGAGCTCATGGTTATTGATCCTGGATTGCTTAGGCACCCAACGGTCCCATCTTTGATTGTCGGTGCTGCCCTTCCTGCCTTCACAGTCGCCTCCGCTACTCCTCTACCTAATTTCATATTACTTTTGTTTATGCCATATCGGGTTTTTTAGAAATTTTTAAATTTCAAATTTCTCTTTTGGAGATATTTGTTACTGCTTCAGTTTCTCTATCAAAGACCCTAATCACTCGTTTGAGGACCCTAATCACTCGTTTGAAGACATGCACATGTTATTTTGCGCTTTTGGCTTTGCGTATTTTGGCCATTCAACACCTTTCCCCCTGTAAGCTCGGTTCGTGATAATCTATGTTTGTGACCTCGAGGCATGTTAGTAGATTTGGATTCGTGATCTACGTTTTTTTGTGTCCTCGAGGTGCGTTAATAGATTTGGATCTATGTTTTTATAACCTCGAGATGTGTTAGTAGATTTGGATCTACGTTTTTTTGTGACATCGAGGCGCATTAGTAGATTTTGGCTTGTGATCTATGTTTTTGTGACCTCGAGACTCGTTAGTAGATTTTGGCTTGTAATCTACGTTTTTGTGACCTCGAGGTGCGTTAGTAGATCTGGGCTCGTGATCTACGTTTTTTTGTGACCTCGAGATGCATTAGTAGATTTAGGCTCGTGATCTTACGGCGTCTAACCAAAGCTATGTTCGTGACCTCTCAAGGCGTGTAACCTAATCGAAGTGATAGGGATGTGTTGATTGCTTTCCAGTTCTTAGTCTCCAAACTCAAGTTGGTCTTTAATTTCCCATCTTGAGTTTGAGGGAAGGTGTTGACATATATAAAACATAGAAATTTAGAAATTATAATTAGAAAATTTTTCCTTTTCATTATAGGTTTTCTTATTGTTTCCTATTCCTATTCTAATTTAGTTTTCTATTCCTATTCTAATTCTACTTTGGCACCTCTATAAATAGGGTTATTATTCTATTGTATTCAATACACAAGTTTAATACAATTTAATATACAGAATTTTTTCAATTTTCTTTTATTTCTTTTCATTTTCTTAATAGGTTAGATGACACATTGGGTCTGAAAGCTGGCGATTTTTTGATTCCATGGTCTTGAGAACCACATGAATAATGAAGCTACATTGATCAGATTTCTCTCTCTCTCTCTCTCTCTCTCAGTGTTAAATGTTCAACCACTCTCATGAATATCTATGAAGACATGGCTTGAACTTTAAGTCAGAGGGAAATTTTGGGTAGCATTGAGCATTTGGAAGGGAGTGAATGAGGTTGAACCCAACATGTGGGCATAAACTACCAAATAAAGAATTATGTGGCTTGAGGTAGATGAGGTTTATCTGTACCTAATTAGAGATATCAAGGCCTTTTCAACTTAGCATATGCTGCCATCTAATTTTCAATTTTATGCAAATTACCACCAATATTTGTTGAATTAAGTGTAATGTAAATAATATCTCATTCCATTCTTTAAGATATTTGATATCCTAAAGATTATTTTGTTTATTATTTTATATATTACAGTGAATTTAATTATAAATTAGTATAATTTTTATATAATTAATAACAATTCAAAAACTACAAAATCATTCCTTTCTTCTTCTTTCTTAACATGGCATTAGAGCCACTAACCCATATGTGAGCCTTTGAATTCTACTTCTCCCGCGGATGGCCCCATATGAACCTTCAATTTAATTACTAATCTCTTTTTACGATGTCTATACCATTTTGTCGTAAAATTGTTGATGCCTTGTAGCTCTTGTTCCTACCATTTCGTTATTATTTTGACAATAGTATCGTTGATTTCTCACGCTTGTTGTCGTTACTACATAAAAGCCTCGTCGTTGCCATTTCATAGCCATTATCGCTGCTATTTTCCTAGCCGTTGTTGCTTCATAGCTATTTTGCAGATGCATATAATGTTGTTAACTTGTTTTGTTTTCATTGGCACCGTCTTGCAGCCGCTTTTGTTGCTACAATTCCTAACTAAATATTTTTACTCTATAGGTTATAGACTTTTTTTTTTTTTGGTAAGTTAGGTTATAGACTTTGGTCAATTACGTATGATTACTTTCCTAATTTATGCATGTTGTATAGTATTTCATATAACATAATCTTGAATGAAAAAAAAAAAAAAAACAGAAGAGCGAAAAAAAAAGATTAAAAAAAATAGAAAGAAAAGAAAGTGTACTTGGCCCGCTCAAGTGGTACGTTCAGATCAAAGGTAGAGGATATTTGATTCATTTAATCAGATTTCTTATCAACAAAAAAAAAATGGACTTGGAATACAGTGGCAACAGCTCTTCCACATTCTGCAAGAAATCTGATATAGTGATGTGTAGGATTACCTATAGGAAGAATTTTAGCATTCTTCAGAGGACTGCTTTGAGAATAGTTTCATTTAGACAATAATGAGGAAATTGTATTTTGATTATTCGTGAAGTTCAAACCAAAAAATACTACTGAATTCGAGATGTGCCATGATTAGAAAAATCTCATCATATGTCAAAAGTAACATTATCAACTTGAATAAGAACCAACATTAAACAAGATCTCCCTCGGGAGATTTCATTAGTTGTATCAAGATGCATAACTCTACATTGTCTATAATTCACAAAATTGAAAGTCTAATTCACATCAACAGCTAGAGATTAGTGGTTGTTGATTGCTTTGTCCTTGTTGGAGGTAGGAGGAAGATAAGCATCGATCGGTAGTAATGGACATGAGAAATGTTGTATCAAGATCCTTGGTTGCACGCCTTCTTATCAAGGAGACTGCATAATCCATAAAGACTAAATCGCATGGTACCGTGATAGGCCTATCAGTGGGAAGTCTGTACTTTTCCTCTGCCATTTTCAAGAGCTCTCTGAAGATGTCATTGTTGAGATAAACCAAGGGAATCACAAAGCGGCTCTGGTCAGCCGTATACACAACAAAATGACATTTTTTAGCTATACTTGATGATGTGTTGCAGTTGTCTGCTATTGCAACATCAACACCCCTTGTGGTTCTAGCAAAGGCGATTCTTTTCCTGCTGATAGCAGCCAGTTACCGCCACTTCCTTGCCATTTTGATGAGTTTCTTAGAACTGATCATTCTACTTGTTTTTCAGAGAGGGGTAAGATTATTGTGAAAGAAATGAGCAAATAAAGAGATTTATTGTCTGTGCCTGATGGGAAGTAAAGGAAGTGGGTGGACTGGTTGTATAATCAACAACCAGTGTGACACAGCCTTAAATGTATCTTAACTTTGTTGGGATTCAAGGAGAGAAAAACAATGTGATAATTGTATGAGAAGAGTAGTTTGGGAGGTGGCTATGTTGGGCTTTTGTTTGATAATCAACACATCAAGGTGGAAACATAAACATGGCATGGATTTCACTAGGTCAAGTGGTTTGAAGTTACTGGGACAAGAAGTGTATATTATGTGGAACAACATCACATGATGATGCTACAAAATCACATGGTTGTATTGAATGAGTACTTTAGGCTGTATAGACGACGTAACATCAAACAGCTGGTAAGACGACTAACGTCCACTTGTTGTTTATATTGGTGTGGATTATATACCCCATTTAGGAAAGATTTCAATTATTCAGAGAGAGAGAGGGGGGTTGTTGAAAGAAAAATTCATACACGATATGTGTAATTAATGTATGGCCATTATACAATTTAGTCCACAGTATTGGTTCAAAATTAGTGTTATAATAGATAATTTGAATACAGACCTATTTTACGTGCATATGGCGAGGCTTTCGTCACTTTCGTCTAATGCATGCAGAAGATTCAGTTCATTCTGCAAGCCCTTCAACAAGAAAAGTAATTTTCTAATTTATGCACTGGGAGAAGTTATTTTTACAAAACACTACTATTTAACTTAATTTTCTGCTGAAGTCATTATTATTGATTTAATAATATATATATATATATATATATTTAACCCTTAAGTCAAAAATAATAAATAATTTTCACTGAGCTTAGTCAAACAAGACAATAATTAAACATGGAAGAAGAGGGGAAGTGGTTAAAATTTTATAATGAGCTTAGTTACCTGAAAATGATTTTCCAGGAAACACAAAGGCAAAGAGATGAGAGGGTGTGAGTTGGCCCTAAAACTTGAAAATATGAGTAAATTGCAACAAAATCAGTGTCCAAGATAAAGAACTAACCTGAATTAAAGTTGTCTGACCCTGTAAGCTCTAATTCGCGGGAAACTATGCTGAGAGGAATCAGGATAAAGGAGCTGTGTACTCGTCTAAGTTGGAAAAAAAAATTCAATGTCCAAAATCCATGCTTTAAAACTTCCAAGCACAGCCTGAAGTTGCTATGGGTGATGAAGTATTCATATTGAATACGTCCTTATGAATAATGGTTTCATTTGGACATTGCTGTATTTTGTAGCGTATCGATAGAATTGTTGTAGCATTGACATAGTAAATTACTCTCTGGTTGTCTTTGTACTCCAAGCTGTTTCATTACTGGAAAAAATGCTACCCTTGATGTTTTACGAACAAGAAGTTTAATGATCCCTAACTTGGAACTCATAGTGAGGGATAACTTAGCCTTGTTGCTTTTTTTTGTTTATTTCAAACTATTACTGAGGTGTTGTTTGGCATATGCCAAATTTACCAAAACTTACAAAAATTTACAAAATTTTTTTAACTTTTTCCTTATCAAATTTTTCCATTTCAGCCAAACGCCACCTTATTTATTCATCGTGATGCTTTTGTTATTGAGAAAGTTCTTGGAAGATTTCATTATTGGTATCATTAGGCTAACTAAGTACATCATTTATCATCATCAGAAGCTGCAGATTAGTAATTGTTGATTGCTTTGTCCTTGTTGAAGACTGGAGGAAGATAAGCACCGACCAGTAGCAATGGACATGAGCAGTACTTTCTCCGTATCCTTAGTCGCACGCCTTCTTACCAAAGACACCGCGTACTCCATAAACACTGCATCGCAAGGCAAAGTAATTGGCCCATTACTAGGCAGACCATACTCTTCGTCTGCCAATTTCAAGAGCTCCTTGAATATTGATTTGTTGAGATGGGCCAAGGGAATCACAAAGCGTCTTTGGTCAGCAGTGCACACAACAAAGTGACCCTTCTCAACTGTTGACGATCTATTGCATTTGTAGTTGTCTAAGTCATCGACACCCTCTTTGGTCCTTGGGAAGGTGATTCTTTTCCGACTGATAGCAACCAGCTTCTGCCACTTCTTTGCCATTTTGATGAGCATCTTAGAACTGATCATCTTTTTTTTTTTCTTTTTTTCCTGTAAGCTAGAAAGAGTGGACTTTGTTATGATAAAGAGCTAAAAGGATTTTTGGTTTTTGAGAGATTGAAATGTTGAATCTGTGCTTGGTAGCAAAGGAAGTGGGCTAGTTATGTATATATATATCTATATTCAGGAGCCAGTGACACTGCCTTGAATGTATCTTATTTCTGGTGGAATTCATGGGAAACAGAACCATGTGATAGTTAGATGAGAAGGGTGGTCTGTTTGATGGGCTGTGTTTGGTTCTGTATGGAAATTATCAAGATTCAATCAAGGCCAAACATATAGCATTTGTTTCGCTCTGTCAAGTGGTTTAAGAACATATTGGGTCCATAGCTGGTGGTGATCTCGTGAACACCATTTGAGTCTATGAACCATACAGACCCAAGATAAGCTTGTAATGGCACAAGAAAGTTAATTTGTTGACATACCATTCTCATTAGATTAATTGTAGGGAATGAACAACAGAGAATTAATAATAACTTAGGTGGTGGATACTGTTGTTAAAATGCTGACAAAAGACAAAACTCACTTAGCTCATCATGTCCAAGAACTCCAAAAATCCTACACCTCCACATGGAGATGTTACTATCAATTTCCATATAACATGTTTAATTGTCGAAGAGTAGCTTAATTAGGCTGCATAGATGATGCAAGTCATATAGCATTGGACAACCTGTAGATGGCATACCTTCTTTGCCATAGTTTTTATTTATTTACCAGGAAAAAAAACATTGTAATGAGGCAAAATTATACACGATTATATTGAGATTATTAAGAGCATTACAAAAAATTATCAGTGTCCCAGAGGCTGTGTTTATATTAAAGATTTGTCAAAGAAAAAGGAAAGGGATGGGGATTCTTTATCTTGTTTGGGTTGTGATGAAAAATGCAAGGGAAAGAAATGGAATTGGAAAATTTTTAAAATTAATATGCAAATGAATGATTTTTATTATAATTTTGAAAGCATTGATATAAAGACATATGTTTGGGATTTTTTTTGTTTCCGTTATCTTTTTCCTACATTTTTCTTTTCTTTTTCCCTTCTTTTTTCTTTTGCCCCATCAAATCCTCAGTCCAAATACACCCTTAGTGTAGTCATATCATTTGGATGGTACACCCTATTTGGCATATATTTAATTTATTTATATGAAAAATGTTGTAATGAGAGAAAAATCATAATTGATTATATTAAAATTGCCAGTTTACTATAAAAATTATAGGCTATTATACAGATCATTCCTAGTATTGGTCTAAGAACTGCCTGGCAAGAAGCGTAATGCTATATGGGACAACATCACATGATAATGTCACAATTCAATTTCCACATAACATCTCATTGCAAAATAAACATATAAATAAATGTTGCTAGAAATTCGTGTACTGTGAGTGGCTTAGGCTGTATAAGAAGTAACATCTGACAGCTGGTCATGTCTTTGGACCTTTGTAATGGTAGATGAGTAGTGTCCCATGGTTGTTTATATTGAGGGGATGATATACCCACTTTTGGATAGATTTCAAATATTGACTAAGAAAAGGTTGTAGGAAAAAAAATAAATAAATAAACTCAATCCATTATGCATCTAGTGTAATGTAGAGCTTACCTTTAGGCCATTGTATTGTTTATTACCTAGTAATGGTCCCTAATTAGTGTTGTAATTAGATAGTTAGGATATAGTCCTAGTCCTTGAACATTTACCAAAATTTTAAAGAAAGAAAAAAAAGTGACATGGGATGCGGCTGCAACAATTCTTTTTGGTCTAACCAAGATAAATGATGTGTAGGAATAGATAAAGGAAAATTTTATCCATTTTCAGAGAATTGTATTAGAATAAAATGACATTTAGCTGATAATGGGGAAGTTATATAAGCATTAATTATTAGTTGCTTTTAGAAACCCCCCAACTATCACATACACTGATGAGTAGCATTTTCATTGGAGCAAGAACCAATCACATGGAATTTTAATCCTTACAATATTTCATTAGTTATATCAGGCTAGCTACGTTGTTTATCATTTACAGAACTTCAAGTAAAATTCACATCAGAAGCTACAGATTAGTAATTATTGAGTGCCTTGTTTTTGTTGAAAACCTAAGGATGATAAGCACCAGCCATTAGTAATTGACACAAGCAATTCTTTCTCCATATCCTTAGATGCACCCCTTCTTATCAAAGAGATTACATACTCCATGAACACTGCATCAAAAGGCAATGTGATAGGCCCATTAGTTCGCAGACCATACTCTTCCTCTACTATTTTTAAGAGTTCCTTGAATATTCCATTGTTGAGATATTCCAGGAGAATCATGAAGCGCCTCTGGTTAGCAGTGCATATGACAAAGTGACCTTTCTCAACTGTTGATGATGTGTTGTAATTGTCATCAATACCCTCTTTGGTTATTGGGAAGGTGATTATTTTCCTGCTGATAGAAGCCATCCTCTGCCACTTCCTCACTATTTTGATGAGTTTCTTAGAACTGATCATGTTATTTTTTGTTTCTTGTAAGCTAGAAATAGTGGACTTCGTTATGAGAAAGAGATAAAAAGAGATTTGATTCTTTAGAGATTGAAAGTTTGTATCTGTGCTTGGTAGAAAGCAAAGGAAGTGGGCTACTTATATATACATTTTTTCAAGAGCTAGTGACATTGTCATAAATGTATCTTACTTTTGCTAAAATTTATGGGAAACAAAACCATGTGATGGTTTGATGAGAAAGGCTATTTTGGTGATTCTGTACGGTAATTATCAACACAAGAAGGTCAAAAGTATAGCACATGTTTTCACTTTATCTGTCAAGTGGTTTAACAATATATTGGGTCCAAAACTGGGGGCGTTCTTGTTAACACAATTGACTACAACAAGGTCAAACATACATGTTTTCACTTATCTGTCAAGTGGTTTAGCAACATAATGGGTCCAGAATTGGCAGTGTTCTTTTGAACACAATTGACTATATGAACTGCATAGACCAAAAAGATACAAAGGCAGAAGAAAGTGAATTTGCCAACGTATCATTTTCAATAGATTAATAGCTAGGAATGAATTTGACAGTTCCAAGAGAATTAATGATGACCCCATGGCATAAAGTATGCTTAAAATATAGGGAAAAGACAAAACTCACTCAAATCATCATATCCAAGAACTGCCTGACAAGGAGTGTGTTATCTGGTGCTCCTAAAATCCTACACCTTCACATGGAGATGTTACCATCAATATCCGGATAACGTCAAGCCATGGCATTTGATAGATGGTCATTTGTATGGGTGGATGAGTACTGAGTAGTGTCCCATGGCTATTTGTATGCCTGTGGATGGCATTCTTCATGGATATTGTTTATTTACCAGAAAAAAATTATAGTCATTTAAGTTAAATGTGACCACATTAAGATTGTTAATAATATAGTAAAAATATTATCCAATGTCCTATAATGCTATTCCACACCGTTGGATGGCTAGTATACCCTCTTTGGCATATGTTCCATTTATTTATATAGAAAAGGTTGTAATGTGGGAAAATCATATATGATTGCATTAAGGTTGTTAGTGTGCTTAAAAATTTACAGGTCGTTATATATATAGGTCATTCCTAGTATTAGTCCAAAATAGTGTTATAATGGATAGATTGGATATAAACCTAACTTTTGACAATATTGGCTCTTCTCAGAATTAAGACAATAACTCTCGTATATACCACAACCTTAAGCATTTAAGTTTATAAAATTTCAATGAGTGAAAAAAAAAAAGTGACGTGTGATCAAGTTGCAGCATAATTTTCGTGTGTCTAATTAGGTGGAGGAAATATTCATCAATTTTTGGGTAATAATATTTTGAACAAAGCGTAACTTTGTTGATAATGGAATATTAAGCTATGGTGCTGAATCAAATGAACAGACCAAAATTGTCACATACACAGATCAATACTATTTTTAGGTAAAGCATGGACTAAACATAAAGAAAAAGTTCTTATCAAGAGGTTTCATTAATAACTTGTACAGAGCTAACGACATACATCGTTAATTTGTTTCCAAAAAATGGAGTATAATTCACATCAAAAGCTACATATCAATAGTTGTTGATTGCTTTGTCCTTGTTGGAGGTAGGAGGATGATACACATCGATTAGTAGTAATGGACATGAGAAATACTTTCTCCAGATCCTTAGTTGCACACCTTTTTATCAATGAGACTACATAATCCACAAAGACTGAATCGCATGGTACAATGATAGGCCCATCAGTGGGAAGTCCGTACTCCTCCTCTGCCATTTGCAAAAGTTCTCTAAGGATGTCATTGTTGAGATAAACAAAGGGAATCACAAAGCGTCTTTTGTCAACCGCGTACACAATAAAGTGACCCTTATCAACTGTCAGTGTGTTGGAACAGCCAGTATCATCAACACCCTCTTTGGTTCTAGTTGGGAAGGTGATTATTTTCCGACTAATAGCAGTCAGTTTTTGCCACTTCCTCACCATTTTGATGAGTTTCTTAGAATTGATCATGTTGGGTATTTTCTTGTAATCAAGAAGGGGTAGACTTTGTTATGAAAAAAAAAACTAAAATGGGATTTGGTGCTTGGGAGATTGAATTGCTGTGTTTGTGCTTGCTAGAAAGCTAATGAAGTGGGGGTGCTTATATATTGAAGAGCCAGTACTGACACTGCCTTAAATGCATTTAACTTGTGTGGGAATAGGTAAGAGGCAAAACCATGTGATAGTTGGATAAGAAGAGCCACTGACCAGTAGGCATGCCTTGCCATCAAGGTGAAATGTTTCACTCTGTCAAGTGGTTCAACGACATATTGGGTCCAAAAGTGGTAGTGCCTTGTGAATGCAAGTGACTCTATGAACCACATAGACCAATTGTATATCCTCCATATGAATTTGATTTTGTTGACATAAATATTTCACTACAATATCTGAGGACTTGGCTTGTCGTGGACAAAGAATGAAAACTTAGTGGTAGAATTTGCATTCTATACTTAAATGTAGGCTAGACTGGAAAATTCACCCAACTTATCCTTTTCAAGAATCGCCAGACTAGAAAGGTGCCTTCTGACCGTTGAATTTCCATATTGCACTCAATGCATCAAAAATTAGATGAAGCTATATGAATTGTACTAGTAATACAACTTGAGCTTATAAAGGATGTAACATCATACAACTGGTCTTCAGTTTGTGTGTTTGTGTGTGTGTGTGTGTGGAGGTAGATGTGTTGTGCCCCATGGTTGTCTATATTGGTAGATAGGATTCCCTCTTTGCCATAGATTTCATTTATTGCTAGGGAAGAAAAGATTGTAGTTAGAAAACTTCATAGATGACTGAATTGAGAACTGTTAACATATCCTAGGTTTTTCTTTTGTATTGGTCCAAATATGAGGGTGATTTTAATCGGTAGATCCAGTAAAGTTCTAAACTTCGTTATCACTTGCACAAAATGGCTTACATTCTCATACTTGACTGACACTCTCTCATACCTATTGCAAATTGCACTAAGCAATGACCCCATAATTATGTAAAATTTTAATTTAAAAAAAAAAAAGAAAAAAAAAAGTCTTACAAATTCAACGAGAGGTGTGATGTCATTTATGATTAGCCAAAGGAAGAATTTAGTAATTTTCAAAGAATTGTAGTTGAACGAGATGAAATTTTGATGATAATTATAGGGAAGTAAAAAAGGATTATTTATGGAGTTAACCAAATAAAGTAACTTATCAAAATAAGGGAACATTTTGACATTGTTGAATAAGATTATTTATAAGGAAACATTTTAGTTACTATTCTAGAACATTAAATATGTTATGATCACTAGCCAATATGTTTTTCCTCGTTCAAAGGAGATAAATGAATCTGAAGATCATGTGATTCTTTGTGATTTTTGGGAATATCCCATGTAGACGAGGTTTTGAAAAATTCACACATTTGTACTTTATCATCGTAATATCATATTCTATAAATTCTACTAAAAAAAATAGTAAAAATGTTTCTCTTTTCTGCAAAGGCTGTCAGCAACCACATTCTGCTAGGTCTTTACCCATTAATTACTGTGGAGTTACCCAAGAGTTAGTCCTCTCTCATTTATTGGCATTGTATTGTTATTAGTTTATGCCTTAATTATATACTTAATACATACCTATCTCCCTTTGACCATTGTTGATAAAAAAGGGAGAGACATGTGTGGTTCAGATAATACACAGAGATAATAAGAGGGTTGTGTAATACTCTGGTTTAGATAATCCATAGAAAGAGAGGGTAAGGCAAATAGTTTGTATCCACTATTGTGATCATATAGTGGATTTTGATTTCTGCACGTAGATGTAGGCCAAGAGTACCAAACCATGTTAAACTTGTGTGTGTTGTTCTTATTTTATTCCGCTTTATTTTCTAATCAATCCTAACACATTCATCCCATACACAGATTAAGTACCATTTCTAGTACAAGAAAAATCAAACATAAAGAAATTTCATTAATTGTATCAATCAGGTTACATTTCATTTATACAACTAATCAAAGCATAATTCACTTCAAAAGCTACAGATTGGTAATTGTTGATGATGGTTTAATAATCCCTGTTGTAGATTTGAGGATGATGAGTAGTGGTCACTACTCATGGAGGCAATTGGCGCTTTCTCCAGATTCTTAGAAGCGCGCTTTCTTATCAAAGAGACTGCATGCTCCATAAGGATTGTGTCACATGGTAATGTGATCCGACCATTATTGGGAAGTCCATACTCTTCATCTGCCATATTTAGGAGAACTCTGAAGATATCATTGTTGAGATAAGCCAAAGGAATCATAAAGCTTCCCCGATCAGCTGTGTACACAACAAAGTGACCCTTATAAACTGTTGATGTGTTGCAATTATCTGCACCATCAACAAGACCATCTTTGGTTCTAGTTGGGAAACCAATTCTTTTCCTACTGGTAGCAGCTAGTTTCTGCCACTTCCTCACCATTTTGATGAGCTTCTTAGAACTGATCATGCTTGTTTGTTTTTCTTATGGAAAAAAATGATCAATCTAAAAAGAGTTTTGGTTCTTGTAAGATTGAAATGCTACGTCTGTGCTAGGTAGAAAGAAAAAGAAGGAGGCTGGTTATATATACATTCAAGGGCCAACGACATTGCTGTAAATGCATCCAACTTGTGCTGGAATTCATTGGAATTTGGGAGCAAAACCATTCAGTAGTTGAATGGGAGGAGTGGTTTGGGCGTGGGTATGTCAGGTTGTTGTTTTGCAATCAACACATCAAGGTGGAACATATATAGATTAGGATTATTCTCTGTCACTCTGCTAAGTGTTCTAACAACACATAGGACCCAACACATGGAGGTGGCTTTGTGTTGTGCACCACCACAATGTGAATGTTTCACCATAATTTCTAAAAACTTTTTTGGTGATTTTTTGAGAATTTATGAAAACTTGATAAGTAAAAATATCTACATTTTGTACCTATTAAATGTGGCTTGCTTGTGATGTTATATATTATTAGGATGTAAAACCTCTTATGCTTCGTCGCTTGTCAATTTTAATACCCTGTTTGGGTGGTTGGCATGTTTGGATTACTAATTTCTGCGGCACAAGAGGAAGTTTGGTTGAGGATAAACATATCTTCTCTTCTTCTGAGTGGATCCAAGACAAATATAGTCCAATTAGTTCATCTATAGCCAGCAGATTAACATACAAGACAGTATGGGGTCCAATCGAGTATATATATATATGAATAAATTCAGCTTGCAGCATTAGGTAGGAAACTGTTACCTGTCTTTCCTATATTGGATTATATATGTATGATAGATTCAGCTGGAAGTGGTAGAACACAAAACTAAAATTGTCTGTCTCTCATGTGAAGGGAGGCAACTATACCTAACTAAACAAGAATGCACCAACACATCCCAACAAAAATTGATAGGCAGAAAAGATTGAATTGTCAAGAAAATATCCCAACAATATACATCATCCATCATTACCAAAATAAGGTGATCAAGAAAATTTTGCCTTTATGAGTTTAATGGTTTCTGATATTAATTTAAGATATTCATGTTCACACTGATCCCTACAGTTAGGTACTTGCTGGGAGTTCATTCTTGGCCAAACCATCATTCTAGAAGCTCTTAAACAGAAATCAGGTCTACAAAAGCAAATTAATTTAAAGGAAAAATGATTTCAATTGGAGCTTCCTTAAAAAAAAAAAATAAAAAAAAGCATTAGTTGTATTTCTGATACCCATCAATCGACACTCACCTTTGTACCACTTTGAAGAGCTCAAAATCTTTTAATATCACTTCCAAGATACAAACGTAACTAACAAAAAAAATGACATTTAGTAACAGGCCATAACCATCCCTAAAAATCATAAAATTGTCGCTATAACCTACATATGATTACATCAACGGATAATTTTACTGTCAACTTTGATTGGGGTTGCTATAGAATTACAGTAACATCAAGAAGTTATTGTTATAAGATGAATTAGATTATACCAACAGTCTTTTCACTTAACGCCAAATTAGATGTATAGTTTAAATAGATGCCTTAGTTTATCATTATATGTCATTTTTCTTGTAATATAAAATTATTACATTGCCAAGCATGTACCTTGCTTCCCTTGCTTCTAACAGCAAGATAATTTGTACTTTTTTTAAAAAATTAAATTAGTGAGTTCATAAGTGATTAATCTAGATTAATTAAGTGTATAAATATGGTAGAGTGGTTATGCAGTCACCTAAAGCCTTGAAATGGCCCCGATTAATTAACAATTCCCCCATTAAATTACTGGCAAAAAAATAAAAAATAAAATAACAGAAATGTAATGTAATAATTTAATTAATGAACTTGCTGGTTTAGAAAGTAAAAGCTCAACCATAAACAAACCAACAGTGCTATATACCTACTCCCAAATTACAGGGGCCACACTTTGTTTTTTGTTTTTGGTGGAATTTTTTTGACTCTGATGAAAAAAAAAAAAAAGGACTTAGCAGCGGCTTGTATTGATAGCAACCAGCAAAGCTTCCTCTATATTTCTACTAGCACCTCGCTGGATGAGGGAGACGATGTTCTTCAAGCAGACTGCGTCATGTGGCAATGTGATGGGCCCATCTCTCGGCAGTCTAAACTCATCTTCAGACATCTTGAGGAGCCCTCTGAAGATATTGTCTTTGAGATAAATAAGTGGAATTTCCAAGCGCTTTTGGTCACTGGTGTAGATAACAAAGTGGCCTTTTTTAGCCACAGAAGAAGAAAGTTTTCTGTAGCTCGTATGATCTGAAGTCTCATCCTTCTCTTTGGGCTTTGGCAAAGGAGTTCTTGATCTCCTCCCAAAAGAAGCAACCATCTGACCATTCTTTGTCATTCTGATGGGCTGCTTTGGGCTGATCATACTTGTCTTTGTATTAAAATTGTGAGGATTTCCTTCATAAATGGGGAAAAAAAGAAGAGATTGTTCAAGGCATTGCAATTAATTAGTACATCAAATATTTATATATATACCCTTAAGAGTTTCTATTTAATTATCTAACTTTCCTGGTGTTTGTGAGTCATGCAAATGACAAGCCATGTGCTTAATTAGTTATACGTAAAAGATAGGTGAAAAGAGAAAAAAAGAAGATGAGTATGAATGGTATCCTTGGAACCTGGAAGATATTTTTGATTAAATTAGGCATGCTTTTTTATTTAGAAACAAACATCCAGGTCATGTTTCGTGTTACTGACATATTTTGTGCCAAAAATACTTCTGTTTCTTGCAACTAGCTTGCAATATTCCCACTAGGACTCATCCTTGTTTGGTTTTTTTGTTCCTCAATCAAGTTGTCCTCATCAATACTTGTACTTGCTTGTTAAGCAACCTAAGTGAATGCCATTATAAACATGCTAGCTACTTCATTGATTGTGAAATAATCCTTTTCACCCTCACTTTTCATATTTGGTGTGATTTTAATTTTTTTCAATAAGAACAATAATGTCAATTCAATCAAACAGAACTTAAATTGTTCCCTCACAAAAAAATAAAAGACAACCCAAAAAAAAAAACCACGATGCTAAAACTCCAAGAAAGGCTCCCTTTATTTTAGGTGGTTAGATTTTATGAGATCTTAATGTATTTGGATCTTGAATTTGTGAATGAAGAAAAAAATGCAAAAGGTACCAAAATAAAAGAAAATAAATTTATTTTTTATTGGGTTAGAAAATAAGGAACAATGTATAAATATTTGTTAAAAGATTTAATTTTATTTAGTTAAGTATATTATTGGAGTTGTTTTTATTTTTTTATTGGGTTAAAAAATAAGAAAAATGTATAAATATGTATTAAAAGATTTAATTTTATTTAGTTAAGTACATTATTGGAGTTGTTTTTTTTAATAAATATTTGATCCAAATATAAATAAGGCTGCAAATATATCGAGTCAAATTAAATACTAGTATATTCATACTTATTTGGTCAGTTTATTGACGAGTTAAAGGGAATCATATTAGCAAATTTAACGAATAAATTATAAACAAAAAAGACTTGTTTCACTTAACAAACAAATTGGAAATTAACAAACATTAACTTATAAGCGTGGTTTGTAGCTCAGTGGTTAAGAGTCTTTTCTGTCCGCTCATGACTCGAGTTCGAGTCTTCCCCCTCCCCTTATAAAAAAAGAAAAAAACTTTACCTTTAAAAAAAAAAAAAATTTAATAAGAAAAATTAAGTCAAAAGATAATTCTTATCAAATCGAACTCATTCTTATTTCACCTTAATTTATTTATTTATCAAATTTGAAAAATATGTCCAAATTTATTAATGTACCTTATTTATCAAATATAAAAGAGCTCATAACGAGTTAGTTCGTGAACGATTTGTTGGTTACTTAGTACATTTGTAGCCTTAAATATAGATATGGTAAGAATTTGTCAAATTCTGCCATATACATGCTTTTGTGTGCGTTCTAACTTTTTGTCCATTTCACTTGACACTTTAGATTTAGCCTGCTAGTCCTGTCTTATTTCCTTTTTGGAGTTTGAGAAGTTTTTCGAATTGCTTTAATTATTGGGCCCCAAGTTTTATTTAGGCCCAAAAAAACCCAGCACAACCGACCCATTTTCCAAATTTACTTTTGTGCCCACCAATGAAGTACACATCTTTTTATCAGTTGGGGAATTTCACTCAACTGTACTGTCATAAATCTTAATCATGCCGCCAAGTTCGAACCCACGTCGTGCCATTTGTCCTCAATCTTGGAAGTCCAGTGGCCTCTTAAACTGTAAACTAAACATGTGGATGTCTAGAAAATCTTATCCCTTTTCCCTCCCGCCCTCCCGCTCTTTCTTTTTCTCTCTCTGAACGCCCACGTTCCAATTTCAAAATATAGAGATAACGGGAAGGGAGGAGGAAAGCTAAGGAGCCATGGAAGGCTGGACTCTGCAACTCTCTCCGCGCAGCATCCATGGCCCGAAACCTCTGTTGTCGTTACTTTCATCAAGACCCATTTCAAGATTTCAAGCAAGATCCAACCTTGCTCTCTCAACCGGTAATTCCTTTTCCTTTAATATACATGTATTTTTTTTTGGGGGGGGGGGGGCATATGCAAACGTACCGATCAATATTAATCTATAAATTTTGTTTTGAGTTCTTGGGTTTATTTAACTTATCTTTACTTTCTGGGTTTTCCAATATATTGGGCAATTAAAAATCAGTGTTGTAGGAAGTGTAGTAAAAGATTATGATCAGCCTTTTCTTTGAAGAGAGTAGAACAACTTTGTGTTCCTTTCAGGGCTGGAAGTGATTTTTCTTTATTACCCATGTGGAAAACCTCTCTTTGGTTTTTATTTATTTTGACTCATATGTATTAATCTTTATATGTAATTGTCTTTGCATATACATCGAAAACTATTTGCCCCTCATGAATCCCATTCATCACACGCTGTGAACCCAAATGGCTTACTTGTGAAATTGACCAGTCCTATATCACTTTGGATTTTCTGATTTTGTTTGAATTGTGTTTCGAGAGACTATTATGTCAATAATTTATCTCTATAATTGTATAACTTAGTTGTGTTTTTCTTATTCTTATTTTGGGAAGTCCCCATGGACATAATATTTGATACTGAGTTCTGCGGGACTTGTAATTACTAATTAGTATACAAGCCAGATGATGGAGATGATAAAACAATTAAGAAATTATGGTTCTTAAGAATTAGGATTAGAATATGGGAAATTTATTCCATAGGTTATTTAAGGATTTGTATTATTTTTGCCTCTGGTTCTTCTTTTCTACTCTCTGTCTTTGTTACGTGGTTCTATATTACCAGGGTGAGTTTCAAAAGATATATACTTATGTTGCTGGGTCCTGTGAAACCTAGAAGGGGCTACTGAACATATTGCGAGGGTTATTGGTTTATTATTCATAAATATCAAAGTTCTTTTAGGGGGGTGTGTGTGGGTGTTTTTGAATTCAAGGGTTCTTTCTTATTTGTGTATATGCATATATCGGTTGGAGATGACTTTTTACATTTCCCTTTCTTAATTCATTCGTAGCTACATCTAAAACTTTAGAGCTTGTTTAAACAAATTCCGACGCGTTTACGATTTTAGTCTATTACTTACACATGGAATAATTACTTGATTTGTCTTACTTTTTCTTTCAATATGTGTTTTTAATTTGAAGGATTGAATTCGTCCATGTAATTTTAGAGTTATATTGATTAATAAAACCAGTCAAACGATGCATATTGGTAAAATCTTGAAAAGCCAAATTTATTAACTTGGGAGGAGAAATAATATTAATGACTTCTTCTCAACCACGGTTAGGTTCTTTTACTTGTTGGTTTAATCATCATTTTGGATGGACAATATTAGTGAATTCACTATGCCTTTGCTAAGTGCTTGGATTGTACTGGCAAAATATAAGTTGGAGTTGTCTAATGGTTATGAGCATATACCCCAGACTCTTCAGGGCACAGAAAGTACAGAGCTGGGGATTTTTGAGTACTGCATTGTATTTGTTGGTTTTCCAGAGAGTCTACTTTCACTTAAAAATTCATTATTTTCTTTTATTATTATTATTATTTTTATCTAAATATACCACTCTTTGGGTATCTGATTACCCCCTCCCCTCTTCAGTGCATTATGTTTCCTTCTTGAATCTGTCACATTAGAACCTGAATACAGGTTGCAGCGATCATTCAGGCTTCATCACACAATCATCATCCTTACTTTTTCCAAGTAGCTTTCTTTCTAAACATTCCAATATGAAGGGATCACGGGAAGTACACATCACCACTAGAAGTACACCAGGTACCTCTGGTTTATTCTTGTTATTCATCATAGGAGCTTACAAATTCTTCAATATCTATCTTCCAAGTATATAAACCTCTTCTGTATATCCTTTTTCAGCATCAATACAACCCATGACTGAGGAATTAGTGGAGGATAAGTCCAAAGATTTGCCCACAAGTGGGGATTCCATACGCCGAAAATTTCTTGATTTTTTTGCTTCACGAGGTCACAAGATCCTTCCAAGTTCTTCTCTTGTGCCAGATGATCCAACAGTTCTGCTGACAATTGCTGGAATGCTTCAGTTCAAGCCAATATTCCTAGGAAAGGTATTTAATTGTGGTACAAAAACTTTCCTCCAAAAACTGACTTGGGATCCATTAATTATTATAAAAATATCAGCTTAACTTAACATTCGGTTGAGTAGCTTATGTTTGGATGTAGGAAAGATAATACATTTACATCATTGTGCATGTGTACCCAAGTAGCTGATTGTCCATTGGGAGTGACTCGTAAGTTTAGTGCCCGTATAATTATTACAACTTTGAACATTGTGAGTACAGTTGAGAAGCCAATGGAAGGATACTAGGCTTGTGGTTGGATCCTAGATGGGCACCTTGGTTTGGAAATTGGAAGAGATCACCACTTGGCTCGACAAAATGCAGATAAAACTAGGGATTATAATGCACTTTTGGTGCACAATCAGTTATCTTGTTCGCTTTGCTGTTAATCAACTTATATATTACAGATGTTCCTTCAAATACAATTTTAAGCCACTTTAACATTATTAAAACACCTTTTTCAGGTTAGCAGGCAAGTACCCCGTGCCACAACTTCCCAAAGGTGTATACGCACAAATGATGTCGAGAACGTAGGCCGAACATCTAGACATCATACGTTCTTTGAGATGCTTGGAAACTTCAGTTTTGGAGACTACTTCAAGAAGGAAGCAATTAAATGGGCATGGGAGCTTTCAACCTTGGAGTATGTATGAATTGTTTTCTTATGACACTATAGTTTGGATTGTTAATTTGGCTCCATTGACTGAAGTCTATACATCAACTCAAATTGTCCCTTCTTGCCCAGAAGAATGAGACTATTTTTTGTGCAATGTATTCACTTTTGGGCAGGTTTGGTTTGCCAGCTGAGAGATTGTGGATTAGTGTTTATGAAAATGATGATGAAGCGATTGCAATATGGCATGATGAGGTAAGCCTTTATTTACACTGTTATACTTACAAGGGCAACCCAGTGCACGAGACTCCCACATTGTGAGGTCTAGGAAGGCTGGTTCTAGGTTCGAACCTATTACAAAAGGACTCCATTGTGCAAAGCCCTCGCATTGGTTAGCTTCTTGTGTTTGTTTATTTGTATTTTTTAAAGGAATGTATAGCCGTCTATGCTGTGTACTTATCCAAATTCATGCCAAAGCGTCTTATCATGAACATTTCCAAGTTTTCATATCCTTGTTCTGTGAAGGATGTTAGCACTCTTTATGGTCATTAAAGTTAATGATGTGCATTTGCCGTCTAAACCAGAGCCATATCCTCTGTAATTTCCACAATTGAAACCTTTTAGGATATTTTAAGTATGCCTAGTAAACTCTTTAAAGTTTTTATCAGTGCCTATAGTACATGGATTAAGCTGTGTAGGCATGTGTCTAAAACATGAGATTCATTTAAGTCTCATATCCAGTGACTTTTTTTGGTTCTTCACTTGGGATTGTATTTATATTGACTGATCTCTCTCTCTCTCTCTCTCTCTAATAATAAAAATAAATATATTGAAAAGGCATCAAGAGGATGCTGCTCCTCTACAAAGTCTAAGGAGGCAAGAAAAAAAAAGAAAGAAACTATACATTTTGACTGAGACTGATTTTTTCTGAATATAAATCGAACAATAATGTTATTCTGATGGTTTCTGAATAATATAATTACCTTTCTAAACATGGTTCTTGCTTCAGGTAGGTATTCCTATGGAGCGTATAAAGAGGATGGGTGAAGAAGACAACTTTTGGACTAGTGGAGTGACTGGGCCCTGTGGGCCATGCTCTGAGATTTATTATGATTTCCATCCTGAGAGAGGACACTTGGATGTTGTAAGTATTTTTGGTAAAACTTTTCCTTCTTTTTAATGTTTGTTTGGCTGAAGCTGTGGATTGTTACAAGTTTGATTTATTTATTAGCATTGTGACCATGATTATTATTAATGTGTGTGTTTTTTTCATTTGTAGGACCTGGGAGATGATAATAGGTTCATAGAATTCTACAACCTGGTTTTCATGCAGTATAATAGATTGGATGATGGTTCACTTGAGCCATTAAAACAAAAGAATATCGATACTGGGTTAGGTTTGGAGCGTATGGCTCGCATCCTTCAGAAGGTAGTTCTTGCTTTGTCACATGTCTTGATTTACGAACTGAGAGGTACTTCTCATATCAAAGCAAATGGGATGCCTCCGGCTGAGAAAAATTTTGGTAATGGAGTTTGAATCACCCACAGAAAAATTCCACAGCAATAAACTTAATTTTGGTTTTAGAAGAACTCATTCTTGAAGGTTCATAGGATTAATTTTTGGTCAATTTTGCAATTTGTTTTATATTCTATCGCATCTGTGCTTCAAAATTTCTGCTCATATTATGCACTTTCTTTTGTAGGTTCCCAACAATTACGAGACTGACTTAATCTTGCCCATTATTGAGAAAGCCTCAGAATTGGCAAATATCTCGTATGCTCTTGCTGATGATCATATGAAAATGAACCTTAAAGTATGCTATCATCACCAGAGTTCATGATATCTTCAATGTCTTTCTTTAGATGCTAGTTCTTATATTTGAACTTTCCATTGTTTTCAGATAATTGGTGATCACCTACGTGCAATTGTTTATCTCCTATCAGATGGAGTAGTCCCATCAAATATTGGGAGAGGTTATGTAGTTCGGCGACTCATCAGAAGGGCTGTTCGTATTGGCAGGTTAATTGGAATAAAGGGGAATGGTTGGGGAAATAGTGAAGGAACATTTTTGCCTACAATTGCAGAAAAAGTAATTGACTTGAGCACACACATCGATTCAGATGTAAAAACTAGAGCACCCCGCATTCTGGAGGAGTTGAAAAGGGAAGAACTACGTTTTGTGCAAACATTGGAGAGAGGGGAAAAGCTGCTTGACCAAATGTTAGTAGATGCATTATCTAGTGCTCAGAAAAATGGAACTGCGCCTTGCTTGTCAGGAAAGGATGCCTTTCTTTTGTACGACACATATGGTTTTCCTGTGGAGATAACCAAAGAAGTGGCTGATGAACATGGCGTCAGTATAGATATGAACAGTTTTGATATTGAAATGGAGAACCAAAGACGTCAATCTCAGGCTGCACATAATGCCATCAAACTTGAAGTTGCAGATGGTGCAGATCTAACTGAAAATATCCCTTACACAGAATTTCTAGGGTATGACACCCTTTCCACCAGAGCAGTGATTGAAGGTCTCTTGGTGAATGGGAAATCAGTTCTACAGGTTTCTGAAGGAGGTGAAGTAGAAGTTTTGCTCAATAGGACACCATTTTATGCTGAATCAGGTGGTCAAATTGGAGACAATGGTTTTCTATTTATTCCTGAAGCTGGAAACCAACAGAAAGCTATTATTGAGATAAAAGATGTCCAAAAATCCCTGGGTAACATATTTGTTCATAAGGGTACCATCAAGGAGGGAAGTATAGAGGTTGGCCGAGAAGTGGAAGCTGCGGTAGATGAGAAGCTTAGACAGCGGGCTAAGGTACTTGCTTAAATATTGTCTTCAGGCTTGTCTATACATTTTCAGACTTAGGGGGTGTTTCATGTTTGGTTTGCCAAACTCTACCAAAAGTTACAAAAAATTACCAACTTCCTCTAATCAAATTTCGCCACATATTACTTTTACATCAACTTTTGTACCTTTTTTTGTACTTTTTTACCGTCCAAACACCCCCTCAGTGCACAAACCAGAAATGTTCAATAATATGGTTTGTTAAATTTTACTTTATAAATCAGTTTAAGCTTTGTTGTTTTGTAGGTTCATCACACTGCTACTCATTTGTTACAAGCTGCGCTTAAAAAAGTAATAGGCCAGGAAACGTCACAAGCTGGTTCACTGGTCGCTTTTGACCGTCTTAGATTTGATTTCAACTTCCACAGGCCACTTTTGGACAAAGAGCTCATGGAGATTGAAGGACTGATCAATAGATGGATTGAGGATGCTACACTTCTGGAAACTAAAGTGATGCCTCTAACTGATGCAAAAAGGGCTGGGGCTATTGCAATGTTTGGAGAAAAATATGGAGAACAGGTTCAAGTTTCTACAGAATCTCATTCTTATTGTACTTTCTGTGTTCTTAGCAAAATGATTTGAATATCATTTTTCTATAGAATCTCCTTCTTTTGTACTTATGATGTGCTCACTTCAAATACAAATGCGCTAGCTTGTGGAATTTATTTTTTACATTGGATAGGTTCAGTTAAAAAAAAAAAAAATCACGTAGAAAAAATAATGCAAATATTTGTTCATGCAACAGACAACCATCTTACTGATTTTTTTTTTTTTTAAATACTGTCACCAATGTTAGGTACGTGTTGTAGAGGTTCCAGGTGTATCCATGGAACTATGTGGTGGCACTCATGTCAGCAATACAGCTGAAATACGTGGCTTCAAAATAATCTCCGAACAGGGGATTGCTTCTGGAATAAGACGTATAGAAGCTGTTGCTGGTGATGCCTTTATCGAATATGTCAACGCTAGAGATAACTATATGAAACAGCTCTGCACCACTCTCAAAGTATGTTTTCCCTTCTGGATTGTTTTTGTTTAATAGAGAATTCCACCTGATTCTGTCTCTTCTTGTGCTGCCAATTTTTTGCACAAGATCTCTGCTCTAGTGTGTGATCTCCATTTCCATTATTTCAGCTTGTGGTATTTTCCTGAACAACCAAATCTTGACGAGCCATATTTCCCTGGATTTATTTCCAGTTTGCATTAGTTTATTTTCTTTTGCTGGAGCACTTTCCAATGCATTCTTCTTGAAAAAGAAGGACCTGGATCCAAGTGTCAAATTTTGAAATAAGTACTTCATGTATTTAGCGGTATCATAATATAGGCTTTGAATTACTACGAAGGATAACACTAAAATTAGATGCCAAAATGCAAAAGATGGTTTGACTGGGATATATTTTTTTTCTAACTTCCCAATCCTTCAATTGTCATATGTTGTTCGGTAAAAGGTGAAAGCTGAAGATGTACCAACCAGGGTAGAAACGCTTCTGGACGAATTACGTATAGCAAGAAATGAAATTTCAGCTGTTCGTGCAAAAGCAGCTGTTTACAAAGCTTCAGTCATTGCAAACAACGCATTTTTGGTGGGGACGTCTAAAAAGATCAGGTATTTTGCATTTTTCCATAGTTCCATCCGTGCTAATATCGCAGAAGTTTGTGGGAGAGATCATACGATTCAGATACCTGATAGAGTGGTTGGCTAACTTCACTGTCATCATGCAGACAAACCAATTACAACCCCCCCCCCCACCAAAAAAAAAAATAAAAATTTCTGCATGATTTCCCATTGGAAAATGCGATTCTACTAAAAATTATAACAAAAAATTATGCAATAGAAGCAGTATTGTAATTAAAGGGCACCTTGGTCTTGGTGGGTTTACTGGTTTAAAGTGACAAGTCCTAGTTCTCAGCCACATTATTCTGGTTTGTATTTTTGGAAATTTTCTTCCAAATAGTATGGCGTTACTAGTTATTCAGAAGACCATTGTATTAACCTCCTTGGTGGAAAAATTCCTTACAGGGTGCTCGTTGAGTGCATGGATGATATGGATGCTGATTCGCTGAAGAGTGCAGCCGACTACCTGGTGGACACATTGCAAGACCCGGCAGCTGTGATTTTGGGCTCGTGTCCCAGTGAAGGCAAGGTTAGTTTGATCGCTGCATTCACGCCGGGGGTGGTTGATATGGGAATTCAAGCAGGGAAATTTATTGGGCCTATTGCAAAATTGTGCGGTGGAGGAGGGGGTGGCAGGCCTAATTTTGCTCAGGCAGGGGGTAGAAAACCTGAGAATTTGTCTAGTGCCCTTGAAAAAGCTAGATCAGAACTTGCTTCTATATTATCCGAAAAAGCAGGCTGAAGGTAATATTGCAAAGCTACAAGTGAATTCCATCTGTGCAACTGCTTAGGCTAGTGGGCTTCTTCTGTTATCCGATGGATCCCTAAGGCAATCGAATACAGAAGTCCGTTTTTATTTATTTATTTTCATTTTTTCTTCCAATGGGGAGGGATGGGAGGGGAATTGGAAGGAAGGAAATTTGTGAAGTGCATCTTTTAGCATTAGTTTTATTTGGGAAAAACAATGTAGTTTTTCCATGGGCATGGCTCTGAGGGAGCCAATTGTACATAATAAACCAAAGTTGGGCCATATAATCGGGCACTTTCTGACCATGGTGTTTTAGTGCTTCAAAATTGTTTGGTACCCATACCAAAGGGCAAAAATGTTACCTAGTTTGGAAACACAACATTCTTCAGCTTGTTATCAAGTTCGACTGTCATTCCTTATTGGGTCTAAATTTTGTGGGAAGGATAGAAGGTATGTTGTTGGTGAAAGTAAGAATCTCTCTGTCTCCCCCCCCCCCCTCCAACAATAAAAGATAGAAGGTATGTCGAACAAACTGAGTTGAAGTCCGACTCCAAATAACTCTGATTTATTTTCACCTCAACATTACTTTATGTATGGGTCCAGTCAAAATGCAGAGCAGTTTAAGTTGTAAAATGAATCACGCGTAGCATTAATTAATTGTTTATGGTAGGCAGGTTATGTGGGCATAACATTTCATTACATGTGGTAGATATTTAAAAGTTCACGTGCCCCTTCGGGTTCATGTGAGAGTCAATTAATTTAGGGTGGATTTGGCAAATTGAATTTCTCATAAAATTTTTAAAAATTTTTGAAATCTCTAAAAATTATTTATTTTTTATTACACTGCACGAAAATAAAATAATTTTTTATTTCATTACACAAAAGTAAAATAAGATAAAAAATAAATTATTTTTAAAAATTTTTGTAGTACTCATGTGTGAACTGTGCATTAAAATCAATGCTCGGGAAAAGCAAGTCTTTCTCTCAGTTTTCATATAGCTCGAAAATAATGCCAATGTGCCAGTAAGTATACGTTAAAATCAATGCTCAGGAAAAGCAAGTCTTTCTTTCAGTTTCCATGTAGCTTGAAAACAATGCCAATGTGCCAGTTAAGTATACACACCTGGTATATCTATCAGACCAGATCCGTGTATAATGGAGAATTAATTATGAATCCCTCTTTTCAGTTTTGGTTCTTTTGCTTTGAATTGTTTAATAGGCGGTTTGGAATTAAAATAAAATATTATAAAATTCTATAAATTTATATAAACATGAATTATGAGATAATAAATTAAAATTTTTCACTTACTGTACAAAATACGAGATGTTAATTTTTATAATTTTATATAACTCTAAACACATCCAATATTATCGAATATTAGAGAGGGAAGTAAAATATCTTTTTTTTTTAAAAATTTTTTTTGAAAGGTAAGAAGTAAAATATCTCTCACTTCTTTGGTTTGATTTTAATGGTGGATAATATCATAAACTGCATGGCCGTGTTTGATGGGTTCCAGGGGTTGCAGTGAAGAAATCTACTGCAGGAGCTGCAGTGGAAAATAAACGGTTGATATTTGTTTACACTTAATCTAATGATTCTAATTTATTTTAATTAAAAATATTTTCAAAATAAAAATAAAAGTTAAAAAAACCTGATTGGAGCACAATTAATGTAGAATGCCAATTGTTACATATTATTGAAGTTCAAATAAATCTTAACCATTCATTCTTCCACTGCAGCCCCTGCAGTGAATTTCTTCACTGCAGCCCCCTGGAACCCGTGTTTGATACCTGGATTATATGGCCGGATTGGAGAACTAATCCATGGGTCCCACAGTAATGAGGTGTTTGTTTGATTTTTTTTGTTAATCTGTGGGATCCACGGATTGGAGTGTTAGTGAGGAGTTTTGGGGAATGAGTAATCCCGGGAGGTGGGGGTATTATTAATACTCTATTTCTGAATTTGTTTTCCTCCAAGATCTAAATGTTCAAAATTATTTTCTCTCACATCACATATCAAATCACATCTTTTATCATACTTTATATCTTACCAACCAAACACTAAAAAAATAATTTCACATAAAAAATTAATCCTATCTTTTATCTAATCTCATATATTATCTATAGTATTATTTATCTCTTTATCATTCAATCCCCCTCAAACAAACATAGCCTATATTTCTTGGACATGTCCACTTGTCGTATTGGCGGAGAAAATGTGTGCCTTTTTTTCCCATAAATTCCCCAACTTTTATTAATTTACCATCATCATATGTGGATTCAGATTGTGGCTTTTGGGAGCTGCTAGGGTTAACGTCCCCACAATTACTTTGCAGACATTGCAGGGTGGTGTACAGTATACATGCTGCCCCAGTCGGGAGCAGAGTACCCCCCAAATAATAAATGCACGGCCATCCGTGGGTCCGCTTGCAAGTTTACGAAGCCATAAAAATTCTCACAAAATTTTATAAAATTTAAACTTTTTACGTAGCGCTTAAATATCTTAAAATAATAATTTTTATAAATTTATATTAATTTTTTACTGATAACATTTAAAAACCTAAATTTTAGTAACTTTTATCTTTTTTTGTCAAAAATTACTAATGATGTGATAAGTAAAGTAATAATTTTTAATAATTTTTTTTATAATTTTAGATATTTGATAAAATTTTTAATATTTTTAAATTAAAAAATTACTGTAATTACGTAAAAAATTGGTAAAAACTAATAGTTTTATCAAAATACTTAAAAAGCAAAAATTAGTAATTTTTACTAAAACTTGTGCCTGGCCCCCATAAAAGCATAGTTTGAAAGGGGCCAATTATACCCTGTTATTAGAATGCTAAACGTCCGATGAAATCGGTAAATATAAATATTTAATATATTAGGAACATGTATATATATAATATATATACCTTTTCATTGAATATTAAGAGTGCGTTTAGTATACCAAAAATCTCTAAAAATTTTTAAAAATTTCTATACATTTGTACATATTTTTACCCTCTCAAAGTTTAAAAAAAGTTTAATATTTTTTTAAAAAAGTCGATAATTAGAATTCAATTAATTAAATAGTAAAAATTTTTTCGTCATTCTCACCATAGATTTCTAAGTTACCGAATGACATCCACTTTAACTATTTTTTATAGGACCATAGAAATCGTTTCGACAGATTATAGATACCGTTCTGACAAATTCGCGCAGCCAACTTCCGTCAAAACGGTTTGTACAAATCGTTTGGACGAAAGTTATAGAAACCGTTTGGACGAGAGTTAGCTGTACGAATTCATCGGAACGATTCAACGGATTGCAGTGCAAAAAAGTTATGACTGATACAAAATTTTGAATCCGTCAGAACGGGAATCTTACTATTCATCTCCAAAAAATACGATTTGAAATATATGCACCAAATGTAAAAAATTTTTTCAAACCACATTTTATCTCATTTTATCTCTACTTTTTATCACTCTAAACACACACTAAGTAGAGTGAATGGGGGTGCAATTAGAATATTAAATTTGGTAAAAAAATTTTTAATTTTTATAAAAATAAGTTTTAACTTTATTCACACAAAATCTTCAAGTATCTCTAGTTTTTATTAATTTTTTTAATTATTACTAATTTTTTTTAACTTTTTGAGAAATATACTAAATACTTAAATGACATTTGGTTTGTTTTTTATTTTTGGTTTTGTTTTTGTTTTCTATTTTTTGTTTTAAGCTCATTTTTCATTTGTTCTTTTGAAAATAGGAAAAATAATTTAAAATATATTTGGTC
This sequence comes from Vitellaria paradoxa, assembly GCA_019916065.1. NCBI lineage: Eukaryota > Viridiplantae > Streptophyta > Magnoliopsida > Ericales > Sapotaceae > Vitellaria > Vitellaria paradoxa. The sequence continues at coordinate 48,054,787 of CM034238.1, forward strand.
ACTAGTATTTTCAAAATTTGTTTTAGAAAATAAAAAATGGATTTGTACAGGAAATGAAGAATGACAAAAAATCGTTTTGAGTATTTTTAACTCAAAACAATGAAATTTACAAAATAAGAAAAACAGAACATTTTTATTTTCATGTTTTAAAATTTTTAAAACATAAAATAAAAATATAAAATATAAAAAAAACTAAATATCACCTTAATAATTCAAAATTTATTTATTTATTTATTTTTGTTAAAATTTGACACCCTACACATGCACTGAGTATGAATTATAACATTCTATGCGTTAAATGAGTAATGAAGGAGCACATATGCTTTGGAAAAGTGAAATAATTCTCTGTAATATAAGCAGAATTATAGTAAAATTTGTTGGAGTATGCTTCTGTTGTTCCATACCTAAGGACCCTGGACGGGAGTGAATCCTCGTGGACCCTACGTCGTACAAGTCAACCTATGCAGCATTACCAATGTTGACCACAAATATATAAATATAAATATAAATATAAATATGCAAGATGCCACATTTCCACTCATTGCTCACGCTTAACTAAGAACAGATTGGTCCATGTCGAACACAGAATCAAAAGAGCAGATGCTTTATTCCATTCGTTAGCGCAAGCTAAGCAATCTAGAGTAGGTTTGGAGTATGGTAAATTGAAATAAATTAAGAGTTCGTCATTCATGCAATGAAATAAAAAAATTGATGTAATATAAAGTTAACAGAGATTTATAAAATTTTTTAGAATTTATTTATAAACCAAACAGGGCCCTAGTAATCCAATTCACAGACATACGTTTCATGCCTGTTGCGACTCCGGGCCCGTTTAGAGGCTTAAAACTAATAAAAAAGTATCAAAAATTATTTTTTGTAATTTTTAGTACGTTTGATAAAATCATAATTTTTTTTATTTTTTTAATTTGTTACAGTAAAAAATAAAACAAAGAGTTACCATTTTTTTTTATTTGTGGCAGTAAAAAAATATATCAAACACGTAAAAAGTTATCACTTTTTTGATTTGCTACAGTAAAAAAGTTTACCAAACACCTAAAAATTGTAAAAAAATATTAAAAAATATATTTTGTTACACCAAACACATAAAAAAATATAACTAAAAAAACATGTAAAAAACTACCAAAAATTTTACTTTATTTTTTTTCTTATTTTTAAAAGTCCAAACGGCCTCTCCTTCAACAATGGGTAGACGTGGGGGCTGATCTACTAGAACTGTTTGTTGAGGTTCTCAAATCGATTGTAGAAGGGATTAGTGATCGGTATATAGGTATAGAAAAAATTTTTATTTTATAAGTTATTTTTAGATAGGAGAAACCTAACACCACCCAATACTGTTGTCCAGTAATGGTCGCACTGTGAATTATATCCATATTTTTTAATTAAAAAAATTAAATCTATATTCATAATTTTTTTAATTAAAAAACTAAATCTACGCGAAACTTTAAATTTTAGTCTAACAAATATTGATCCTAATGTCATCAAAGTGAATTCCATCCGGATATCAGCCTCCCCTTGACAATCGCTCTATGCTTCGGATTCCCGCAAATCTATCCACAAGGCAACAGTAGGCAGAGATGAGATAAGACTACGGACTGAGACCCCTCAGTTTTTTGTTTTTCTTCCCTTCGTCACGCCACGTGTATATATGTATATATATATATATATATGTTCACAATCGTACCGTTCGAAAAAAAATGTTATATTACCCAAACAAATAAATAAATAAAAATATCAATTAGAACATTTAGGCTTATTATTTAAAATATTTAGTCTATTTAAAATATTTCAATCTCTGAGAAAATATTCATACAATAAAATAAAATAATTTTTTAAAATGTTTTTTTAGCAAACTAAAATTCAACATTTAAAAATTATTTTTTCTTCTATTTAATAATTGAGATCATTTCTATATTTCTAACTTTTCACTTAATTCTTATTTTAGTGAACTTTACTACCATTTATCTCACAAAATAAATTGGACAATTTAAATTTTATCATATTTCAATAGTAGAGATCATATACGAATTAAAACTGCCAACTTAAATTCTACCTAATTATAATTTTTAAGAAGTTGAACATTTCAAATTAAAATACTATACTTTATGTTTTTTATAACGATTGTCAAAAATTAGTTAGAGAGAAAAACCAAAATATATATGTTAGCCCCGTTTGGCGTAAGAAAAAACAAGGTAAATTGAGATAAAATGTGGTTTGGAATTGATTTTGGCGCCACTTTTTTTTGAAAATTCGTAAACCATGGGAACGGTTTGTCAAATCCGTTCCACGGATTCAAAAAAATTCACAAAAAATAGGGATAATGGTACTCGTTTGAAAGCTCTCGACACGAAAAATATGATTGTATAAAAAATTTATACATTCAGATAACCTACTTCCAAATTTTTTATTTTTTTAGCGAAATATTAGAATTTTTTGAAATTAGTGAGGCGGAAAAATTAAAGATAAAAGAGTTGTTAGAGATTTATAGAGATTTTCATTGTTTTTTTATGCCAAACGCAGCCATTAACTACTAGGGTCTAAAATTTTAAAAAATAATTAAAATTTAGGAATTATTATAATTTTTTGATTTAAATATTTTATTTAAATTTTAATTATAGTCTTGGGCACCATTTAGTGTTAAAAAATACAAAATTTTACAAATTTCTACAAACATAAATTACGAGATTGTAGAATTAAAATTTTTCTCTCACTGTCCAAAGAACGAGATATTAATTATTATAAATTTATACAAATTTATAAAATACCAAACACAACTTTATATATATATATATATATTTGATTGATAAGTGGGGTTAGGAGAGAGCCTGGGGTGGAACTTGGGCGGGATAAGTGGACAAGAGGGACAGTTCTACTAAGCTAAAACACCTCTTCACACCCTTATAGGTGTATTTGGAGTTATATAAAATTATATAAAATTATAAAAATAAATATCTTATAATGAATAAAAAATTTAAATTTTACTATTTGATAACTTATATTTATAAAAATTTATAAATTTTTTTTTTTTTTTTTTTTTTTTTGAATAGCTCCAATCGGAGCCAATATCTTCTCGCTTCCCTTTATCTTTGCCAATCTGGCCTTTTGGCCTTAACCCAAAAAATTAAAATAAAAAATCAAACATGGCAAATGAAAACCGCAAAAAGCAGCCTAGTAATGCTAACCTAGGCTCTGCACACAGATTAATATATGTATATATATATCACTTTACTCCTTCGTCCTTCTGGTACCATTCTCTCATCCCATTCTCCCCAAAATGGGTTTTTTTAAAATGGGTTTCTTTCTTTGCTTCCTCTTCTTTCTCGTCTCTTCGACCTCCAGTGCCTCTGGTGCTTGTAAGAGTTGCGTGTATCAAACCAGGGTTGCCTACTTCCGCTCATCCGCTGCTCTTTCATGTAAGAACCAACACAAATCTTGTGTTTGATTTGAGAAAACACAAATCTGGTGGAGACCCAGATGATATTTTTCCAAAATATTTAGTGGGTAACTTCTATTTTTTCAATTTGTTGCAGCTGGGGCATGTGGGTATGGTTCCATGGCTGTGGGCTTCAATGCCGGCCATCTTGCAGCTGCTGTTCCTCGTCTTTTCAAAAATGGAGCTGGTTGTGGTGCATGTTTTCAGGTTTGTCTAAACTGAACTCTCTCTCTCTCTCTACTTTCTTTATTTTTTTTTCTTTTTATTGGACATTTCCTTTAGCCATGTGAAAATTTTGTAGTCTTGATTTGGTTATGGTTTTGCAGGTAACATGCAAGAACACAACCCTCTGTACCAAACTAGGGACCAGAGTCATGGTTACTGATCTTCACCACCCAAATAACGAGTCAGATTTTGTTCTCAGCAGCAGAGCTTTCAGGGCCATGGCTAACAAGGGACTGGACCAATACATCTTGAAACTTGGGATTGTTGATGTGGAATACAAGAGGTCAGCTTATAATAACCCATATATATATATTTATTTAATAAAGTTTTGTGATTATGATATTGTGTTTTTGTAATACTCATCACATCCATTTTGGAATTAAAAAATATAAAATTTTATAAATTTCTGTAAATACAAATTAAAAGAATATAAAATTAAAATTTTTTAAAGTAAGGTGTGAGAAACTAACTTTTATAAATTTATTCAATTCCAAACGTAACGTTATTGACTATTGGTCCACACTTTGAATTCTCCGTGGGTCCCAATTGACTAGCGCATGTCTTGCTAAGATCTGGATTTCAAGGAAAGAAATCTTAAAAAGTTCAACAATTAAACAAAAAAATTATTAAATAGTTTCTTAACGTTGAATTTCAAATTTTAAAATTCCCTATTAAAATATAATAAATCAAATAATTAATTAAATACATGTTTTGTATTAACTTTTAACGTTGAATTTCAAATTTAAAAAATTTTTAAATTTCCGTCTAAGATAAATATTTTGTCAACAAAGGCTCTGAGAGAGATCTTTATAAATCTTTTCATATTTCTCTAACATTTGAATTACAATCTCTTTGGTATGGAACAGAGTACCTTGTGTACACAAAAACCAGAACTTGTCCATCCGTGTGGAAGAATCAAGCAAAAAGCCAAATTATCTAGCAGTCAAGTTCCTGTACGTAGGTGGCCAGACAGAAATTGCAGTTGTTGATGTAGCTAAGGTATATTCAAAGGCTGAATTATATACAAAAGTTTATTCTAGAAAAATTTGCGAGAGCGATGTGATTTTATCGTAGATTTATGTTGGTGAATGAAAAGAAAATCTTATTTTATTAGAGGAAAAAAAAACTTATGAAAGAAACAATTAGAAAGGTTAATTTCCTTAAAATTCAAACTCTCCATAGACTTCAAAGACATGCTTCTCTATCCCGTGAACCGTGTTAAATTTTCAAGTGTAGGGACTAAAATATCTGTTGAAAGTTAGATAAAATCATAGGTTTAAGTGCGGTAAATGTAAAAGAGTCAAAATATTCAGAGTTAAATCCATTGTCCGTGTCTTTCAAATTTTTTAACGTTTTCACTTTAGTCTAATTTGAAGGAATGTAAAGGTATGATTTTGAAGTCTTAAGTATTTGTAATTCTCACCTTTAGTACAGGATATAAAAGTAATTAAACTTAATTTTGTAATGATGTGACAATAACATGTAGCTTTTATTGTTGATACATATCCGTAAATGAAAAGAAATGTTATTTTATTAAAAAAATCTTATGAAATAAATAATTAGAAGGGTGAATTACCTTTATACCCGGATAAAAAATCACAAGAACAATGCTATACAGCCATAATTTATCACTAGAATGAGTAGGCTACTTTTTGGGCCAATCAATTTAAGGCAAAGAACCCACCGAGTACTTTTTTATTCTAACCACACAATTGACACGTCATTCTGGTCCAATGAGAAATATCATATAAACTTCAAAACTTACTTTTTTATCCCATGAACCATGTTAAATTTGAGTGTAGTGACAAAAATATCCATTAAAAATCAATAAAATCAGGGGTTTAGCTGTAGTAAATTAGAAAGATTAAAAATATTAAGAGCTAGAATTGTTTATTTGATTCATAACATTATGAGAGTACTTTACTATTATCTCAGGGAAAGTCACTCTAGAGTAGCATTTTTCATCCAAAGCTCTGGTGTGATAAATTTGCGTAGAATGATGTTGAGATACTGATAAGGACTGCCATTTGGAAGTCCAAATTTTAGCATATTTTGGTATTTTAGTTGCAATTTTTGATACGATTGGTGAAGCAATTAGCAATTTTTAGCAACTTTTGGGTGTTTGATAAAATTTTTGGTAACGTTTGGCAATTTTTAGAATCCTTTGGTAACCTTTGAGTTCACAAGTTACTGTAGTTGAGCAAAAAAGGGCAAAAATTGATATTTTTCCAAACACTTAAAAGGCAAAAGTTAGTTTTTTGTTAAAAATTATCCCTCCAAACGGTGTAAATGTGATTGTTGATTGCTCTGTAGGCTGGTTCATCTACTACAGTTCCAATGAGTCACAACTATGGTGCAGTCTGGGACACAAGTAATGCACCAAGTGGGCCGTTGTTTTTCCGCATAATTGTGCCATCTGGATTCGATTCTGCTCGGATTTGGACGAAGAATGCACTTCCTGCTGATTGGAAGCCTGGGATGATTTATGACTCCGGAGTTCAAATCACTGATATTGCAAAGGAGAGCTGCGCCATATGCGGCAAAGGAAGCTGGAAATGATACTCTCTCTCTCTTTGGATGGGCTATGCGTGGAACTTATTGGTAACTGTAGGACAGGATTGGAATAAATAAATGTTGTTGCTGGTTGCTTGTCTATGGCTGCTCTGTTTTTGTCAGTTCTATAAAGTTCCCCATAGTTGTTGGTGTATGTTTGTCTTGGTTGGTGATGGACTGATTGGCCTTTTTTAGATAAAATTTACCACTCACCATTCCCCCCCCCCCTTGTGCAATGACTTGTTTCTTGTCTTCATCTTTACTGCCAGTTTAGAAATTTGGTAAGTTTGAGCTTTATATTTGTTCGAACATTGGCATTTTGCTTTGGGCAGGACTCATCTTACAAAGTTTTGTCCCATGACATCATTTTGATGAAGACTAAGACTAAGGTTTGGCTAGCAGAGAAGAGTAGCTTGTTCTTTGTTCACCAAATTGTCTTTGTTCACCAAATTTGAAGTGCATTTAAAAGACAGTAGTAGAGGTAGTGGATTGGCATATAGTTTAGACTGTGGTGAGATTCAGTTGAGAACTTGTTCTCATATCATGTCAAGAAGTTCATTTAAGAGGAGGGGTCTCAACTATAAAATTTACATGTTAAGGTGAGAAAAATCTATTTTCTAATGTAAGAGAAATAATTTTTCGCATGAATCAATGTGAAACAACTTCTGGCAGTATATGTACAAGGATCAGCATTCACTATGCATGCATGGCACTTTCTGTTGAATCCGGAGGTATATAGCTAAACAATTCACCGGCCAATCAGTCCATGTATAGTGGTGGCCGGTGACACTAGATGCTGCACTGAGGGAGAACCCACTATTCGGTACTTCAAAGTGGGATATTGAAAAGCAAGCACTTCTTTCTAGAGGAATGGCTTGAATTAATTCGATCCAGCTACTATCCTGCGAGGTGGGCAGTGGACCCTAATTATGGAGTCAACATGTTTTACTAGTACGCAATTAAATCGGAGTTCTCAATTATGAGGTACTACTTTCGGATAAATTATTGTATGTTGGTCATGTAACGATGGTCTTTGTAATTTAAGTATATAAATTGATTGCTGAGATTTTTGAATCAAGAATTAGTTTTCAATTATCGTCACATATACAATCTTTTTCCTATTTTTGTGTGTCCATTTCCACATGTGCCCTTCACACTTAATTGTGGACAAATTTTTTGTATTAAAAATGTACTTATCGATTTTCATTTATATCAACATAATTTCTGGAACTTTAAAAAAAAAAAAAGTGAAATTTGAAAACTTAAATTTCAAACTCTTGAATTTTAACTTCTTAATTAAAAAAATTCACAAGATCCTTAAACATTAAATCTTATAATTCCTATTTTATCCTTTTTATACGGAAAAAATCTTAATTGTTTATATATATATATATATATATAAAGAGGTCAAAATTGAAGAAAGCGAAGCTAGGATTCTCTTTGCATTTAAGGTCGGCAGTGGAGAAGCCCTTGAACTTGCCAAGGAGTAGTACCGGCAGCAGCTTGCAGTGAAATGGGCAGCAGGTGGCCATTTTCCAAACACAGAGTCCTTGGAGTAATGTTACGAACGATTCATGACTAATAAAGAATTTTAATGCTGGAAATTGTATTTATTAAAGTAGAATCATTTTATTAATTCTTTTTTAATTTTTCCCATTATTTTTTGAAGTACCATACAAAGGGAAGAGTAATTAATACGTATAGTGATAAGTGAAGAAACAAAAAGAAAAACAAAATTCACCTGCTTTATTTCACAAAGCCCACAAGCAGCTGTTATATTTTGGCATTATTCTTGCTTAGTAGTAAAGCTCTTGCATGTAGATCTACTTTAGTTCCCATCAAACGCTAACAAGGAAGACAATTCATGATGTTTACCAAAAGTCTCATAATTTCTTTTCATTTCGTCACTATAGATTAGGGTTGCAAAATAGTTTATTTTCTAGTTTATTAGTAAAATTTATTAGGAGTTCAAATTTAATTTATTAATCTTTTAAGTCAATTTTAGATAAACTTTTATAGAACTAAAATTGTGTAGTTTGATTATACATATATATATATATATATATAAGATGAGGTTGAACTAAACTCAAAGATAAATAAATATTAACTAAATTATGTTAAAATTTGACTTAATTTTATAACATTTAAATTAGAGATTTTTTTTTGGAGGGAAGGTTTAGTTCTATAAGACGCATTGAGTGCTTGCCAACGGAATATTGGTAAGTGACACTCTTAGATTTTGAGAGTGAAATTATTAGAATATTTTTAGCTATATTTAAAAATTAACAATAACATAAAATTTTTGAATATAAAAGAGTTTGTAAAAATCAAACACAAACATTTTTTACAAAATAAAAAGTGCATTCCTCCAGTATGCCAATGAATGATTTTCTAAATAATATCAATAATTATAATATAATAAATTTTATAAACAATAAAATACATTAATTATTATATATATATTTTTTGTAAAAGAGAACATCATTGATTTAATATCTGATTTAATTATGATAAATTTGTCTCTTCCCAACAGTTACTTTTCTCTCATTTTTAATCTTGATGTAACTTATTATTCTTTTTTAAAGAGGTGATTGGGGCGGAAAGAAAAATGAACGATGAGGTCTCGTTTGGTAACATTTCTATTTTCTGTTTATGTTTTCAAAATTCTGTAAACTCGCAATAGAAACATGTTTAATAAACCTGCTTACGTTTTTTTGTTTTCAAAAAAAATAAAAACATAAATAGAAAAACGTAAACAGAAGAAAGGTGTTTTCATTCTGATTTTCTTTTCTGTTGCTAATATTTTGTCAATTTTAAAACTTTGTCTATTTTTTGTCATATTACATAAAAATAAATTATTTATTCAAATATTTTATTAAAAAAAGTTATGTTAATAAATAATATAATTAAATTCAACAAATTAAATTAATTATATAAATTAATATAAATTATTTTTAATAAATAATAAACTAAATTAATTTAATTTAATTTAATAATTAATTATTGCTAAATTATTTGAAATAAATATCATAATTAATTTATTTAATTTAATAATTAAATTAATTTATATAAAATAATTAATAATACATAATTAAATTACATTAATTTTTAATTTAATTTAATAATAATTATTAAATTATTTTAAATAAATATCATAATTAAATTAAAATATATTTTATTAAATTATTTTAATAAATAATTTAATTAATTTAAAATAAATAATTTAATTTAATAATTAATCTAATTTAATTATTTATTTAATATGAAATATATTTTATTAAATTATTTTTAATAAATAATATAATTTAATATATTTTATATTTGTTGAATTAAATGATTTTAATAAATAATTTACTATATTAATTTAATTAATTGTATTAATTAAATTAAATTAATATAAAATATATTTTATTAAGTTCTATTAATTTTTTAAAACTAATAAAATTAAATATTTTTTAAAATAAAAAATTAATAATTATAAATAAACTTACATTTTTAAACGTAATTTCAATTTTCATTTCAAAAAAAATAAATAGTAACAAAAAATAAAAAATAAAAAATTATAAAAAAAATAATAATAATAAATGACAACGTCATCAAACTTGGAAGTAAAATTTTCATTTAGCAAAAATCATAAGTGCGCCCCAACCATCGCCAAATGTAATGCAGCTCACTTTGATCCAAAACTGTTTGTCAGCGAGTCAGAGGTAGACATTATTACTTAAGAAGTCTCTCAAAGATCAGGATTCTCTTTTAAAGATAAAGATAAAATTTTTCCCAATGGGAAAGAGTTCCATTGCATAGACAAGCGATGAAAGACCTCTCGAATGGAAATCTATTTGGTCTCACACAGCTGTTGGTGAGTGATACGGATGAGACACCCCTCTTACATTATATTTTTGTTCTTTTATAGGCACAAATGCGTGCCATCCAATTCAAGCCTTTTTTCCAATATAAAATTCAACGAACCAAATCAAAACCCACTGTTTTGAAATGCTGATCTGGACTCCACTCTTACCGATCTATATATATATGCTTACAAGCACATCTATCTCTTCACACACTCGTCTTTCTATCGTGTTCACTCATCAAATCCTCAACGAAATGGCTCTCTTTCTTTGCTTTTTCTTTGCTCTCATCTCCTCAGCAAGTGCTTGTGATCGCTGCGTGCATCAATCCAAGGTTGCCTACTTGTCCCAGTCATCTGCTCTTTCTTGTAAGTGCCATGGTTAGTTGGGGGAAAAAAGTGTTTTTTCTTCTAAGTAAAGAAAGAAATAAATTAATTTTTTAATCATTAATTTTTTAGTTATTATTTATTAAATATATTTGACTTACATAATTTAAAAGAAGTTCAAAGTGTAAAGGAGTGATTTTAATTATTTAAAAAATAATAGACAAAAAAATTAATTAGTTAGAAGTTAATAAAAAAAAAAAAAGAAAAACTTACCTTGGTGGCCAAAATGAGCCTCAGATAAGGGTCTCTTCCTTGCTTTGTTTTTGTTTGATTGGCAGTTGATTACCACTAGTATGCTTTCTGATCCATAAAACTCAAAATTGGCATAGACTCAGATGATATTTTCCTCAAAAATTTAGTGGGTGATTAATAATTTTTCAATTTGATGCAGCTGGGGCTTGTGGGTATGGTTCCTTGGCTGTCGGCTTTAATGGGGCCCACATTGCAGCTGCTGTTCCTAGTCTTTACAAGAATGGAGCTGGCTGTGGTGCGTGCTTTCAGGTTAGAGTCATTCGCTGAACTTTCTTAGTTATTATATGTTTGATATTATTTATGAAATTTACTATTCTGATTGGAATATGGTTGGTATGGTTATATATATATATATATATACACGCAGATCAGATGTAAGAACACCACACTCTGCACTAAGCAAGGGACTAAAGTGATAGTAACTGATCTTAACCGGAGCAACCAGACAGATTTTGTTCTTAGCACCAGAGCATTCAGGAGCTTAGCTAACAAGGGGATGGACCAAGACATTTTGAAGATTGGGATCGTGGATGTGGAATACAAGAGGTTAGCAGATCAATATCCCATATTCGCCTTTTATTACCTTCTCCGCTCCATACAATGGATCTGGTGGACTGACATCAGTTAGACTCGGAAACCGTAAATTCGGATTAAGATTAAAAATAAATTAATCCATTTAAACATTTAAATTTTAATTTAATAATCCCTAACCTCCACATCAACCGCCCTTTTTTATCTAGAATGCCATGTTAATAGTGGTAGATATGAGTGTTCACATCCATCACTCCACTAGATCCGAAATATTATTTTTTTATTTTACAGATTCTTTGTTTAATAACATTTTATATTAATATTTTTAGATAAAAATTTTAAAATTAAATAATTATTTTTAAATTATTTATCAAAAAAATAATTATAAAAAAGAGAGTGAGGTGAGAGAGAGATCAGGGAGAAAAGTAAAAAAAAAAAATAATAGTAATGTAAAATATCTTTCTTTAAAAAATAAATAAAATAAAATAACAACAACAATCCCTCAGTGACAAGTTGTAAAGTGCGAATATAAATGAAGAAAGTAAGAAATCAACACACACAGAATTAACGTGGCTCAGTCAAATTGCCTATGTTCACAACAGTTAGAATATTTGTAATTAACTTCAAAATCCCTTGTATAGTTACATAATACAATAAAACACATATATATACTAAAATCCTAACCCTGTGAATAAGACCTTCAGTCTAAATATGAACCACATATTACAACAATCTCCATTTGGGTGAACATTCATGCCTTAGAAAATTTTGCAGAGCTCTACCTAGAACGAGAAAATTGGGGAGAGCTCTCTTATCTAGCACACAAAGATATTGATCAAGTTCAAGCAATGTTTGAACTTTTCTATAGTGATCGACTTTGTCAACATGTCTGTTGCATTATCTGATGTGTAAATTTTATTAATCACCAGTTCACCCGACCTAAGCAGCTCTTTGATCTTGTGAAATCTTTAGGTCAATGTGCTTCGTTCTAGCATGGTACACGTGATACTTTGCCAAAAAAAAAAAACACTTTGACTGTCACACCATAGCTTCACTCCACTTTACTTAATGCCCAGTTCTGTGACTAGCCCTTTCAACTATAAAGCTTCCTTAGTAGATTCTATCATTGCCATATATTCTACTTCGGTTTTGGATAGTGCAATAAATGATTGTACCATATATCTCCAACAAATAGGTTCACCAGCTACAATCAGCACATAGTTTATGTTGGATCTTCTATCATCCAAGTCTCTTGCATAATCAGCATCCATATATCTCTAAACCAAAGCTCTACCATTCTGCTGCTCAGACATAATACCCCAATCTGTTGTGCCTTTTAAGTACTTGAGAATCCATTTTTCTATTTTTCAGTGCTCTCTTCTTGGTTTTATCATGTATTTGCTTACCATGCTCACTGCGTGTGCTATATCTAGTCTAGTGCACACTGTGGCATACATCAAACATCCTATTGCACTAGCATATGGCACCTTTGACATATCTGCAACCTCATCTTCAATCTTTGACCACTAAAAGACCGACAACCTGAAGTGACCCGCTAAAGGTGTATTAACTGGTTTTTGCATCTGCTATGCTAAACCGCTCAAGTGCCTTCTACACATAATTAGTCTGAGACAGCCACAACTTTATGGACTTCTAGTCCTGGTGAATTCCCATGCCAAGAATATTCTTTGCAGCCCCTTAAGTCTTTTATTTCAAAATTCTTACTCAACAATGATTTTAATCTATCTATTTCAGTCCTACTCTTTGTAGCTATCAGCATATTATCCACCTAGAGTATCAACAGGATATAAAAACGATCTTCAAGTACCGTATAGTAGACACAACAATTATACTCACAGTAAGTGTAACCAATCTGGATCATGTACGAATCAAACTTCTTGTGCCATTGCCTAGGAGACTGCTTAAGCGTGTATAATGACTTTTTTAACTTGCAGACAAGACGCTCAGTACCTAATTCTACAAATCCCTGTGACTGCTCCATGTAAATCTACTCCTCCAAATCTCTATAAAGAAATGTGGTCTTTACATCTAGCTACTCTAACTCCATATCATAGTGTGCTACCATAGTTATCACCACTCTAATGAGAATGTGTCTAACAAAAAAAGAGAACACCTCATCATAGTCGATCCATTTTCTCTGTAAATACCCTTTTGCTACTAACCCAGACATAAATATTTCTCTTTCTTTTTTTGAAATAGTCTCTTTCTTTTGATAGACCCAATTACACCTAATCGATTTCTTTCCATCGAGAAGTTTCACTAACTCCCAAGTACCATTCTTTTATAGAGACTCCATCTCTTCTACCATAACTTTCATCCACTTATTTTTCTCCTGACAACTAATAGCCTCTTGAAAAGTAATAGGATCACTACGACAGGTAATGAGACCATAAGAAACCATATCTTCAAAATCGTACCTCACTAGTAACTTAATGTCTCATTGTTATCTACCCAAAGCAATGGATTGGTGCTCTTGGTCAACTATATCAGTATCATTTTCACTCGAAAGATGAGCCTCTTCATTAGAACTATCAAACTCAATTTGTACCACCTATTTATTACTGCCATTATTATCAACTGAATCACTGGTCTTACCCTCTTGAAAAGTTGTAAGCATAGAAGCTTCATCAAATTTCTCCTCCCGACTAATCACCCTCTTCTTTTGTTTAAGATCCTAAAACTTAAACCCTTTAACACCTGTCTCATACCCAAGAAAAATGCACTTCCTGGATTTAAGGTCAAGTTTGGACCTCTCATCACTAGACACAAGAACATAAATAGGACAGCCAAAAATTCTCAAATTTGAATAATCAACCATATGGCCAGACCATACATTTTCTACAACTTTATTGTTCAATGCAATTTGCGGTGATCAATTTATGATATGACAAGCCATATCAATAACTTCTACCCAGAAACTCTTTGAAAGCCCTACGTTCAGCCTCATACACCTTACCCTCTCTGCAACTATCCTGTTCATCCTCTCAACCACACCATTTTGCTATGGTGCCTTTCAGATTGTAAAATGCTGCTGAATGCCCTACTCTTTACAAAATTTCAAAAATTCTTTATCTTTATATTCTGTACCATTATTAGACCTCAAATACTTAATCTTTCTTCCAGTCTGATTTTCAACTTTAGCAAAGGTTTCAGATTTGTGTTTTATGAAGTAAACCCAAACTTTTCGAGAGAAATCATCAATAAAGGTGACAAAATACTGAGCACTACCTTTGGATAGTTCTCTCATTAGTCCTACATGTCTGAGTGCACATAATCCAATTCTACATGTCGAGTGCACATAATCCAACAGACCATGAATATTATGTTTGAACTTTTTGAACTGTACCATGCACTGTTTCTTAAGAATACAAAATTTGCAGAAATTTAACTTGTATGTCTTTGCACCTTTTAACAAATTTCTCCTTGCTAATTCCTTTATACCATGTTCCCCAATATGGCCCAACTGCATATGCTATAATAGCGTGCCGTTTGATTCAAATTCTGCAATTAAGGCTCCACCTACAACTGTACTCTCTATTAGTTTGTAAATGTTTCCTGGCTGCTTTTGACCCTTCATAACTATCATGGCTCCTTTTATAACCTTCAGGACTCCACCTTTTGGTTTGTAACTGTAGCCACTCAAGTCTAAAGTACCTAGAGAGATAAGGTTCTTTTTCAATTCAAATACGTTCCCGACATCACCCAACACGCTTACTACTCCATCAAACATCTTGATTTTAATGGTTCCCTATCTCGTAACCTTACATGTAGCGTCGTTATCCATTAAAACAAAATCGCAATCTACTGAATGATAAGAGTCAAACTAATCTCGGTGCGGACACATGTGATACAAACAACTAGAATCTAATACCTATGAGTCATGCAGCCTATCAAGATCACCAGTTGAAACTGATAGTATATCTCTATTTTTTGGAATCTGAATCATTCTGTGCAATGTTAGCAGAACTTGAACTATCTTCGTATTTCTTCTCATTTCCTTTTTTTCACTTTGGACAATCTTTTTTGTAATAGCCCATCTCATGGCACTTGTAACATTCAACACCCTTTAAATTTCTTTCACGTGATTTAAACCTTAAATTAGACCGTCTGTTAGTATTTCTTTCTTTCTTCATTTTCCAATTAAAACACCTTTTCGCCATAAGTCCTACTTTTTGAGAATCTTCGCTATTACTCAACATTCGTTGATTAAAAAAAAGTAGAACAGTTGACACTTCGCCTAGATCTAGGGTTTCTTTTCCCCATAGTAGCGTGGTCATAAGATGTTTATATGAAGAAGAAAGAGATACTAACATTAGGGCGTTGTCCTCATCCGTGAATGTAACTTCAAGTGTCCGCAGATAACTAATAATCTGATTGAATGTGTTTATATGGGTGACCAAATCTGTACCCTCTAATCTCTTCAATTTTTCTGCTTGAGATACAATTTATTGGTGAGTGACTCTCATCCATGATGTGGTGCATAATCTCGTCCACCAAACAGAATTGAATCGTAGTGACAACTTTCTATTCTTGTTCATCCTAATCTACTAGGCTTGTTTCTTCAGGTGTCTTGCTGGTTAGAGTTTTCATCATCCCCTATTGCATCGATTGGTCTTTTACATGCCTCTGTCATAAGACAAAGTTTCTAATTCTATCGAACTTCACCACATTGAATTTCGCCATTGCAGAAGTCCCAGCTATATAAACACGGCTCTGATACCAGTTTGAAGTGTGAATATAAATGAAGAAAGTAACAAGAAAGTAAAAAATTAACACACACAGAATTAATGTGGTTCGACCAGATTGCCTACGTCTACAATGATTGGAATATTTTTTATTAACTTCAAGATCTTTTGTAGAGTTACATAGTATAATAAAGCACATATATATACTAGAAATCCTAGCCCTATCAATAAGACCTCCAGTCTGAATATAAATCACATATCACAATAAGTTGACTTCGCATTAAAAGAATAGAAAAGAAATTTTATATTAAATTAATGTTGATAATTTATTTTGACTTTATAATTTAATATGCAATCACATGGTTAGCTTCATTTATTTTTATTGCATAATTTAAAATGTTATTATATTTTTAGTATTATATTTATTAATATACAATTTATATAATATTTAATAATATTATATAAATTAATATTATAATTGTCATCTGTAAAAATATTTTCCAACCTAATAATTTGATAGACGAATAAATAGATACAGAATAGAAAAGATTGAAAAAATAATTATTCAAAGATTCAAAGTTTTTATTTAGAGAAATTGACGTATTGTGTTATATTTGGAATTTCAATTTCTTTCTTTTGCACAAGAATAGAATACCATGTGAATACCAAAACCGAAATATGGCAGTCCGGGTGGAAGAATCAAGCAAAGCTCCAAATTATCTAGCAATGAAGTTCCTCTACCAAGGTGGCCAGACTGAAATTGTAGGAGTTGATGTGGGTCAGGTAATTAATTAATTGTTGGTAAATTTGTGTGAAAGAATAAATGCTGAAATAATATTCCACGAGCTGCTGATTGTGATGAGTTTATGTTATTCTTTTTTCTCTCTCTCTCTATATATATATATATATAGGTTGGTTCACCAAATTGGAGATTCATGAGTCGAAACTATGGTACTGTCTGGGACACAGATAGAACACCAACTGGGCCATTACAATTCCGAATAGAAGTGACATCTGGGTACGATGGGAAATCGATTTGGGCAAAACACGTACTTCCTGCTGATTGGAAGGTTGGTGTGATTTACGATTCTGGGGTTCAGATCACTGATGTTGCACAGGAAGGCTGCTCACCATGTGACAATGGGAGCTGGTGATATTACAAAGGAGGGCTACTCATCCAGTGACTATGGAAGTTGGAAATAAGATATATATATATGTGTGTGTGTGTGTGTGTGTGTGTGTATTTTTCTCACGTGTGAATAAGTATGTTATTAGAGTTTGAGAAGTTTATTTCTGATACACTTTTCAGCGTAATTAAATATTAATTACACAAATGGACTTAAAAATATGGTATGTATTTATATATATATATATATATATATGTGTGTAATAAAATATGATAGTTTCTGAAAATGTTTTTATCACAAATTTAGATTTAACGGCTAAAAATTAATTTTTTCTTTTATTCAACTATTAATATTATTCTATACTCTTATAATTTTACCCAATTATGGTTTTAGAAAGTTGAACATTCCAAATTAAAACACCATAATTTGTGTTTTCATTTATGATGTTTATCAAAAATAATTAGAGAAAAAGAGAGAGACCAAAACATATGTAATAACTGCTAAAATCTAAAGTTTTGAAAAAAAAATTAAAAAATATGAATCATCATGGTATTTTTTATTTAAACTTTTTGTCTAAAGTTTTAATTATGTAAGAAACTTAAAACAAAATTTTTTCAGATTGTCATGCCCTTAATTTAATCGTTCGGGACGGACGGTATGAGAATATGAAAATTAATAAAAACCAATTAAAATTTAGCCCAAGATAAGTCAATCTCATAAATATCAATTAAAATACTAACAAATGTCCCTCATTTTCAGATAAAAAGAATATCAAAGAATATAACCAATAATTGAACAATAATATAATCTAGTTCAACGTCATCTCGAGGACAGCCTTCAAGACCTACACGGTCATAACATATATCATAATCATATTTATATCTTTCAGAGTTATGATATCATTAATGTAAATATCAGACCCATATTCAAGGTCACACAATCTATAATATTAATAATTCAGTTCCCAATTAAGAAAAATAAACATAACTATCATTATCTTTAGTTAAGATCAGACTTAGGTTACTCAAACCTAAATTACTTACGTATTTCACCTCGGAAATCAGGTTACTGTAATTTCTAACTTTATAATCTAATATTTACTGCCGAACTCATTATCAATAATTTAAACCTTAAACATCATTATAATCAACAACCTTAGTATATTAATACATAACAATAATATATGCTATTTCATGCAATAGGACATGATGAAATGCAATATTAATGCATATTTTCTAATCTTCATTTACCCCTAACTTTATCCTGGAACAAGTGATGCTTAGCAAAGTACACAAAGTCACTGATTGCATCGTTTAACGCTCACAACAAAAGATAACCTCAATATATAATCACAGGTGAAAAACCGTGTTTCAACCCAACCGGTGTAAGACTCAGGAAAACCGCTTTACACCTCCTAACCCTTCTACTAAGGAACCATATTACACTTATAGTCAGGCACCTGCTTAGTTCAAGTAGGGTTTAGCTATAATCCAGAAAAAATCTCATAATAACATCTCATAATTAACGTTTCAACTCCAAATGACTAAGCTCTAGTCATATATATTGACTAAGGATCATCCAGTATTTTTAAAATCTCATTTTATCATTTTTCTCAAAATCAATGATCACGTCCATATACACGACCAATGTCTTGGCACATCAAAATGTCAACATGGCACTTTCGGTCAATCAATAATCATAGCATCAAACCGGATGATGTAACCCCAATTCCATGCATTTGATGTACTAAATTATGTAAATAAATATCATCTCAATATAAGAATGCATTCTCATTAGACTTGATGATGATTTGAGATTTATTTAATCTTTAAAAATCAACCATTAATAGGTTTGGGCACAAAACAAATGTTTAAAAATCAAAATTTAGCGTTCTCGAACATTCTGCCAAATGGCGTCCCGATGTCATCTCGACACTAGAATCAAACGCCAATATCCAGACCCACTGCCAAGTGGTGTCCCGACAACGTCCCAACGCTAGCACCTTGCATCCAACTTCTGGGTTCATTTTCAATGAAACCCCAACTCCTAAACACTCCCAGATCACTCATTCGAGCTCCAAACTCAACAATCAATTGTATATAAAAATTTTAACATCTGATTAACATATTTCTGCAGCATTAGATTCAAAAATAACTCAAAGGAATGTAAGATCTCAATATCAATATGTACATATATACACATCTATATATACATCAATCCAAATCTTTAAATACTCGACCAAACCAAGCATATAATATATCAAAATCATGCTAATAACAAGTAGAACACATATATATGTCTCACCTACCTCTGATCTGAAGAAAATAAGAGAAAAAGAGTAAAGAACCTCGAAACCCCCAAAAATTTTCTCTTCCATCACTCTTACCTTGAGTGAAATCATCACAATCTGACACTGCCATGATGATCACGATGTCAAAAATATCCAGGGTCAGCTATCTCTAACTTTCGACCCTCATTTTCTCTCTATACGCTTTCTCCTCTTTCTTTCTCCCCCCTCTTTTCTCCAGCTATGTGACGAAAAAAGAAAAGGGGAAAATAAATTTAAGGAAAAGAAGGAAAAAGAAGAAAAGAATCAGAAATAAAGAAAAAAGAAAAAGATGAATGTGTCTTTGGCCCAGTTTTTTAATCCAATACTATTTTGGGCCAAACTCAATTTAAGAAAAATAAAATAAATTCAATTAAGTAAATCCAATCTTGGTCTAAATATTTTATTGACTTAAAATAACATAAAAATGACAAAAAATAAATACTGAGTGTTACACAGAGTGTTGTAGGTACGAATTATTGTTAGTGTACATATATAAAAAGAGAGAGTAATGATCATTGTACCTTAGATAAACCAAAATCAAACTATTTGAGATAAATTCGATGTTAAAAAGTAGTGTACAACACTAGACTTCTTCTAGTTCAATATAATGTGAATTTATTACTACATATATTTTTTCTTTTAGTTTGACTCCACAAGAATTTTCTTTATGCGTTCATAATTTTGCTCGGATTAGATCTCTCTCTCTCTCTCTCTCTCTCTCTTCTTTTTTCTTTTTTTTTTACTGAATCAAGATATTTAGACCACTTTATACGCAACTTGATTAATTTTAAGATATCTTGAGATTAATGATTGGATAAACTTTTACTGAACTTAAAAAAATTCAAACTAGTTACAACTGAGAAGCAAACTTAAAATTTTATCAGTTAAGTTATCTTTCAGGGTTATTGATTAAATTTCTCTCTTGTTATAGGAAGAGAGAGAAATATACTGTCAAAAATTATTGAAAGGGTAAAATTGTCCAAAAAAAATTAGCAGCTTTGACCATAATGTTTTTTTGCTCTGGCAATGATGCATCACCTATATATGTGTACATAATGAATCCGATGGGCTGGCTGCAAGAATGCCAAAATAGGGAATCCATCTGACGGGAGATCAATAACTGAGTGTACCCAACATTTTGTTGAAATGAAAGAAGATGGCAGGCTCATTTTCTAAGGAAAAGTGGGCCGAACAATCGTTATTATCTCAGAGCCAGCCAACGGCTTAACGGGTAAGATTAGAACAACAATATGAGGGCTTTTGAACACCAAACCCTGAATGCAACACATGTTATATTGGTTTTGAGAGTTAGTAAAAATTGAAAATGTGTTGGTTGAAAAATTTATAAAGTTTATTTTTTTGATAAAAATTGATAAGTCAAACACCATCTAAGATTATTTTATTGCGATATGAGAGCTAGGGTACAAACTTCGAATTTATTAGCACCAGTTTGGAGTATCACATTTTGACAAAAAATAAAAAATAGATAAATTATAAATTGTTCACATTTGGTGTTTTCTCGAAAAGTATAAAAATTTTAAGCAAATTAGAAAAAATTAAGAAAACTAGTAAAAATTGAGATTTTTGGTGGGAAGATGTTAAAAAAAAATTAGATCAAATTGGAAATTTTTTTATCATATTTGGCATTTCAAATGCACACTTAATCTCCCTATTTGCAAAAGAAATAACTACATCTGATTCCCCTAATTAACTAATTAGGTATCTATCAATTAATTAGCTAGATAATCTTGTCTTAGCGCTAGTTAGGCAGCCCCATACCCACAAAAGTGGGCCGTAATTGACCTAGTCAAGTGAGTGGCTTGACCTCAAGTCAAATTATTGCAAGAAAATATCTGATTTATAACTGTACTAAGTGTTGCTCATGGCAATAGCACGAAAGCATAATTTGACTTGTTAAATTAAAATTTAGAAGGATCTGAAAAATAAATTAATTAATTAAAGTTAAAAAATAAAAATATATGTAGTATATATTATTGCATTATTTTAATAAATAATAAAAATAAATTAATTAATTAAAGTTAAAAATAAAAATATTACCTTTTTCATTCATTTTCTATTTAAATAAATAATTTTTACTTAAATAGATATGAATTTTTAATTTTTTTAAATGCGATTAATATATTTAACAATTATAACTTTTCAAAAAATAATTTTTAGTAAAATTAAGAGAAAAAAAGCTTAAAAAATTTTAAGACTAAATTAGGTAATGGGTGTTCGTGCTTTGCATGGGCATTCGCTAGTAAATACCCATGCAAAGCACGGATTGCTTATCTTTTAATTTGGTTATAAGATTTTTTTTTTAAAACTTGTAGTTTTTAAGTATACTAACTTTTAATGAATGTTTTAATTTTTTTATGAATGTGATTAACATGTCTAAAATTTAAAGTATATTTTTCATATAAAGTAATTAAAAAGATAGCTAAAATGGGGAGGAAAAGAAAAATAATTCATATAAAATAATTTTGTAATCACATTTTAAAAAAAATTATAAAAAAAATATGTGAAGAGTAACAGGGTAGGGAGAAAAAAATAATTCTAACCATTAAATAAATTCAAGGATTAAAAATATGCCAAATTCAAAGTGAATGTATTTAAAATTAATTATTCTTATTTATTTACTACTTATTTAAAATCTGTCAATGAATGTATCAAAGTGAATGTTTCAACGATTTTCGCCTGACACACACTCCTTATCTCGGGAAAAAAAATACCATTCTGCTCAGCATCCGTCTCTCCATATGTCACATACACAACGGTTAAATCAACAAAATAAATCAAAAGAATATTACTTTTAAAAACATTTCTAAAAGAATCTAAAGCGGAAAGGAAAACAAGAGAGTATTATTTTTATATAAAGCGACCGAAAAGATAACAAACAGTTGAAAATATGCTAAATTTAAGAATAAATATGCTAATTATTTAATTTGCCTTAAAAAACAACGAAAAAATTTTATTTTTATTTTTTGTAGTAAAAATATATATTATTTATTTTTTATAGTAAAAATATATTATTTATTTTTATAGCATTAAATTAATTAAAATTTACTTTTTCAATAAATAGGAGACACCCCCTCTTCATGTCACGTACACAACTATCAAATCAACAAAATAAATCAAAAGAATATTATTTTTAATTTTTAATAATTTAAGTACATTAAAATTAAATTTTAAATATTATTTTTTTAAAATAAAAAAACTTAGTTAACTTTGTCTAATATTTATTCAAAGATGGAGAGAAAAATAAGAGTGTATTTTTATATAAAGTGGTCGAAAAAACAACTAAAGTGAAAAGGAAAAAATAATTCAACAATTAAAAAAATTAATTATTATATATTTTAAAGTTTTAAAAATATATTATTATTTATTATTCTAATTTATGTGTATATACCAATTTATATACCAAATTGAGTTATGCTAGACCGCCCTTAGGAAACACACATAAAACTTTAGTGTACCTTACAGGCAGCACGCAGAAAGCGCACGGCTGCGTCACGTGGGCGCTGGGAGCTAGCAGGATGCGTGCAAGTTCAACCTTTTGACAGTAAACCCCGCAAGGAGCACGTAGAAAAACTAATAGTTCGAGCAAATCATTTCATGGAAGATTTTGTTTCCATTTAAGAAATATGTTTATATATTTGAGTTTAAAATAGAATTTTGTAAGTCTATAGAGTCTTACCCAAGCTTAATTTACAAATAATAATTTGAAGGGACATATTATAGAGTCTTATGAGAGAAAAAATTTTTTTCTTATAAAGCTTATAAGTCTTTCTCTTGTTTTTCCTTATTCTTGGTTGAGTTTGTTCAATTTATAAGGAGTTAAAAAGTTTGTTTCCACTTAGTCTTAGTGTGTTGAGGACTCAAGCAAGTGTTTAAAAAAAGTCGTGCAAGAAATCATAAAAATTTCGAGTAGGTACTTATAACCTAATTATATAGTAGAAGTTTGGGTGGTTGCTGAAATCCAGATCCGGAGTTGTACCTTTACTAGTTGGTAAAGGGTTTCTTTGTTATCAATCTTGTGTTCATTATTTCTGTGATTGGTTGATTAATTTGGTTAATTCGAAAACTTTCAAAACATAATTTGAGAGATAATTGCCACAAAACCTACTTTAGAATAATATATCTAGTTGTCTATGTTAAATAGAAAGTAATGTGATCAATGTGAGAAAATCATATAAAATGTTTCTTTTATCTTTTTAGACTATATATATATATATATATATATATATATAATGTTTTAGAAAAAAAAAAGTTGCCTTATCCTATTAAAATACAGCTCTATCTCCAAATTAAAGCCAATA
This sequence comes from Vitellaria paradoxa, assembly GCA_019916065.1. Taxonomy (NCBI): domain Eukaryota; kingdom Viridiplantae; phylum Streptophyta; class Magnoliopsida; order Ericales; family Sapotaceae; genus Vitellaria; species Vitellaria paradoxa. The sequence goes on from CM034238.1 coordinate 48,078,514, forward strand.
TTCGATACCGTCCCTACGCCAGCACCTTGCACCCAACTTCTAGGTTCATTTTCAATGAAACCCCAACTCCTAAACAATCCCAAATCACTCATTCTAGCTCCAAACTCTATAATCAATCGTATATAAATATTTAAACATCTCAGTAACATATTTCTACAGCATTAGATTCAAAAATAATTCAAAGGAATGTAAGATCTCAATATCAATATGTACATATATACACATCTATATATACATATATAAACATCAATCCAAATTTTTAAATACTCGACCAAACCAAGTATATAATATATTAAAACCATACTAATAACACATAAAACATATATATATGTCTCACCTACCTCAGATCTGAAGAAAATAAGAAAAAAAAGAGCAAAGAATCTTCAAACCCCCAAAAATTTTCTCTCCCATTACTCTCACCTCAAGTGAAATCATCGCGATCTGACATCGCCATGATAATCACGACGTAAAAAATATCCAGGATCAACTATCTCTAACTTCCGACCTTCACTTTCTCTCTATACTGTCTCTCCTCTTTCTCCCCCCTCTCTTCTCCAGTTACATGAGGAGAAAAGAGAAGGGGAAAAGAAATTTAAAGAAAAGAAAGAAAAAAAAGAATGGGCCTTTGGCTCAGTTTTTTAACCCAATACTACTTTGGGTCAAACTTAGCTTAAGAAAAATAGAATAAACCCAATTAAGTAAATCCAATCCTGGTCTAAATATTTTATTAACCTAAAATAACATAAAATGACAAAAAATAAATATTGAGTGTTACACAGAGTATCATAGGTACGAATTATTGCTAATGTATATGTATATATATAGAGAGAGAGTAAAGATCATTGTATCTTGGATAAACCAAAATCAAACTGTTTGAGATAAATCCAATGTTAAAAGGTAGTGTACAACACTAGACTTCTTCTAGTTCAATGTAAAGTGAATTTATTACTACATATATTTTTTCTTTTAGTTTGACTCCATAAGAATTTTCTTTATGCGTTCATAATTCTGCTTGGATTAGATCTCTCTCTCTCTCTCTCTCTCTCTCTCTCTCTTTTCTTTTTTTTTTTTACTGAATCAAGATATTTAGACCACTTTATATGCACCTCGATTAATTTTAAGATATCTTGAGATTAATGATTGGATAAACCTTTACTGAACTTAAAAAGATTCAAACTAAAAACAACCGAGAAGCGAACTTAAAATCAACCGAGAAGCGAACTTAAAATCTTATCAGTTGAGTTATCTCTCAGGGTTATTGATTAAATTTCTCTTGTTATAGGAAGAGAGAGAAATATACTGTCAAAAATTATTGAAAGGGTAAAATTGTCCAAAAAAAATTAGCAGCTTTGACCATAATGTTTTTTGGCTCTCGCAATGATGCATCACCTATATATGTGTACATAATGAATCCGATGGGCTGGCTGCAAGAATGCCAAAATAGTGTACCCAACATTTTGTTGAAATGAAAGAAGATGGCAGGCTCATTTTCTAGGGAAAAGTGGGCCGAGCAATCGTTATTATCTCAAGGCCAGCCCAACGGCATAACAGGGCAAGATTAGAACAACAATATGAGGCCTTTTGAACACCAAACCCTGAATGCAACACATGCCATATTGGTTTTTTATTGTGTATTTTATAAAATTTGGAGAGAGTTAGTAAAAATTGAAAATGTCATTGGTTGAAAAATTTATAAAAGTTTATTTTTTTGATAAAAATTGATAAATCAAACACCATCTAAGATTATTTTATTGCGATATGAGAGGTAGGGTACAAATTATTTCGAATTTATTAGCACCAGTTTGGAGTGTAAAATTTTGACAAAAAACAAAAAATAGATAAATTATAAATTGTTCACATTTGGTGTGTTTCTCGAAAGTATAAAAATTTTAAGCAAATTAGAAAAAATTAAGAAAGTTAGTAAATTTTGAATAAAGTTGGTAAAAATTGAGAATTTTGGTGGGAAGATGTTAAAAAAAAAAATTAGATCAAGTTATAAATTTTTTTATCATATTTGGCATTTCAAAGGCGCACTGAATCTCTCTATTTGCAAAAGAAATAACATGTACATTTGATTCCCCTCAAACGTCGATTTTTTTATGACCTAGATTAACCTTAACATTTTAAGACTATTATAAGGAATTACGCGCCATACAAATTGTATCAGTGTCGCTTTAACACAAGTCTCATTCGTTTTCAACGTCAAGTAATGTACTTTGTTTATGTCTAATGGAGAGAGAGAATTAAAGAATTGGCTCCACCCACATTCTTAATGCAGATTGATGGTGAATCGAAGTTATAATTAACTAATTAGGTATCTATCAATTAATTAGCTAGATAATCTTGTCTTAGCACTAGTTAGGCAGCCCCATACCCGTAAAAGTGAGCCATAATTGACCTAGTCAAGTGAGTGGCTTGACCTCAAGTCAAATGATTGTGAGAAAATATCTAATTTATAACTGTATAGTTAAATTATAGGAGCGTTTGGAGATATAATTTTTAATAATTTTTGATATTTTTTATAAAAAATTGTTAGTTATAATTTTTTGTATCTTTGGTGAAGTAAATACTAATCTTTAGTAATTTTTAGTAATTTTTTATAACTATTGGGTGTTTGGTAAAATCTTTGACAACTTTTAGTAATTTTTAGTAACTATTGGCAACTTTTAGTAAATTTTTACAATTTTAAACAACTTTTGACAATTTTTGTGTGTTTGATAAAAATTTTGATAACTTTTAAGTGGAGCAAATTACTATAATAGAACAAAAAGGCACCAATTTTGCATCTTTTGGCTAATTTTTGAATAAAATTATACTTCCAAACAGGTTTTTTTGATCTTGTTTGTTTTGAAAAATATTTAAGTTTTACGTAAATACTACAATTCTAAACTAAATATATTTTTTAATCTATTTTGCTTAATTTTCTCAAAAGGAGGGGGGGAGAATTAATTGAAAAAAAAATGATTAAGAGGGTGTTTGGCAACTCAAAAATTAGTAAAAAAATACCAAAAGTTAGTTTTTGTGTGGGCAAAACCACAAATTTTGTCACTTTTTTTATTTGCTACAGTAAAAGGTACCACTCCATAATTACAACTTTTTTGATTTGCTACAGTAAAAAACATACCAAACACCCAAAAGTTACAACTTTTTTGTTTTGCTACAGTAAAAAATTTACCAAACACCCAAAAGTTACTAAAAAAATACTAAAAATTCCACTTGGTTCAACCAAATACACAAAAAAATACAAAAAAAAAATAACCAAAAAACTACCAAAACTTAAGTTTTTTTTTAACTTTCAAACACTCTCTAAACCATCCTTGTAAGAAGATTGTACCTAGCTAGCTGGCTGCTCTTATCTTCTCTGACAAGGATATTACACACCTCAGTTTCTAAATAGCCACCACCACGTACTTAGCATTGGAGCCTCTTCGCGTTTACTTGTTAATTAAGTATTAATTAACAACATAACCATATTTGATATTTAGTTAAAAATTAATTAATAGTTCAGATGATAATTATTAATATACTTCCCAGTGGAGCATGCATGCAACCGTAAGCATGCACCGCTGGAAAGCGTACGCACTATACACGTTCAAAGAGCACTATACACGTTCAAAGGAAGATGAAGAAATCAGAAGTTGGGTCAGTCAAGGAAGACTGACTTGACTACTACTTTTAATTTGAATTCTTTTCTTTTGGTGCAATCCTTTTAAGGATCTACCAGCATGGCATGTATTTCTACATCGAGATTGCACTCTTTCTTTAGAATGCCCGCGCTATTTCCTCGAGGTGGCCTGCATATAGCTCATTATTTCACCAACTGATATGACTCCATCTCTCCTTCTGGTCAAGCACGTAAGGTTTTACGATGGAAAATTCATATAAAATTTTAAATTAAATACGACGGATTTAAATATTTTTTAAATTAAAGAAATAAGAAAGTTAATTTGTATATTTCTTAAATTAAAAATTTTTAGATTGGCAAATTTTTAAAAGATCATAATTACAATATTATAATTCAAGTCCAATTAGGAGTGAAGAATAAAATTGCACAGATTAGGAAACACACATAAAATTTCAATGTACCTTACAGGCAGCACGCAAAAAGCGCACGGTTGCGTCATGTGGGCACTGGGAGCTAGTAGGATGCGTGCAGGTTCAACCTTTTGACAGTAAACTCCGCATGGAGCACGTAAAGAAACTAATGGTTCGAGCAAATCATTTCATGGAAGATTTTGTTTCCATTTAGGAAATATGTTTATATATTTGAGTTTGGAATAGAATTTTGAAAGTCTAAATATAAATATCCAAACTTAATGTACAAATAACAATTTGATGGGACATATTATAGTCTTATGAGAGAAAAAAGAAATTTTTTATAAGCTTTTTTTTTTTTGAAAGGTAAAGTTTTCTTTTTTTTTTTTTAAGGGGGAGAGGGAAGACTCGAACTTAAGTCATAAGCGGACAAGAAAAAAATTTTTTTCTTATAAAATTATAAGTCTTTCTCTTGTTTTTCTTTATTCTTGGTTAAGTTTGTTCAATTTATAAGGAATTAAAAAGTTTGTTTCCACTTGGCCTTGGTGTGTTGAGGATTGAGCAAGTGTTTGAAAAAAATCGTGTAAGAAGTTATAGAGATTTCGAGTGGTACTTGTAACCTAATTATATAGTAGAAGTTTGGGTGATTTCTGAAATTCGGACCCAGAGTCACTACTACAAAAATGCATAAACATCATAGCTTTTAGGAGTGATGTTTCACTTTTTATCTAAGTCATAAAAGCGTGATTGATCCAGGTGAAATTGTAAGTCACTTCTTTTCGATCACAGTTTACAACTGTGATAAAAAACTTACAACAATCACACACTAAAATAGTGATCTCTTATAGTAAAACTGATATGAAAAGAAATCTCGTGTGATCTTTTATTAATTTTGATCTCACCTTTTTTGAAAAACTATTATTAAATATAGAAAAATAATCAGGCTGAAAAAATGGATTAATTTTAAAAATAATAAAAATTCACATGGCAACCTCCTATCATACCATCGTAACACTGTTTGGCACCTTGTCATCATAGTAACCTTATATATTTGATTTTTTTTTGTTTCCGCTGAGAATCGAACTCCTGCCATTCCTTTGAAAATTAGTGTAATTGACCGCTAGTCTAAGTTATCATTTATATATACATTTTACATATTAATATATAAAAATAATTTTTTACCACTTTTGGGGTTACTAAAAAAAGTAATAAAATTATATTATTTTAATTTAACTATTTTAAGTTTTTTTATAATAATTTATTATGACTTTTGTCAACCAATTAAGAGCTAAAAATTACAATTTCCTGATCAATTGGTCGGAAAAAATGATAAAAAAATTTAATTTTATTTAATTATTTTAACTTTTTGCAATCATTTGAAATCATAACCAATATATAGTACCATGCAAATACTTAATAAATAATTTATGAATATCTATCATATTTAATTAAAAATGATTTTACTTCTTTTTCTTATTTTCTTTTAATCTTTATTTATAACATATATTTAATCATGACTCACTATTTATAATATATTTTTTTTTCATTCTGTATTATATTTTAAAAGTGATTAGGTCGCGTTTATTTTAGTTTTAGAAAACTACTGTTCAAAACAAAATTTTTGAAAACTATTTTAAAAATTGAGTTGTAATACAAAAAATATTTTCAATGACTAGATTCAAAAATTAGTTCTAAAAAGAAAAAAAATGAAAATTTTTATTATTTTTGTTTCTAAATTTTTATCACTTCTAACAAAATATAAAATAATGCCACTTTTAATATAATTAATATTAAAGATACACTAAATGTTTATTAGATATTAAGTATTTAATATTCACCTCGTTATAAGTCATACAAATTATGAAAACTACTCCCATATATTTACTAAAAAAATAATGATTATACATTTAGCGTTATTTAATTTTAATTTGGTAAATTTAGTTTTAGCATTAATTTAAAAATATTTTTGTTTATTGATCTATAATTGTAGTTTTTATAGCATATTCAATTAATTAAAATTAATAAATAAATATTATAATACAATTTATGAAATCTAATTTAAATCATATAAAGTGATAAATAAAATTGTTTGAGAGAGATATAGAGAAAAAAATAACAATATTGTCTCTTTTTTAATTATCTCGCTTTTTTAAGATATAATTTTTCCTCACTTTTTGACCTCAGTTTTTTCTATAGATGTTTCCACTAATCTTTTATCTCGGTTTTTTCTATAGATAGTTTCTACTAATCTCTTATCTCGGTTTCTTCTAGAAATGGTTTCACTAATCTTTTATCTCATTTTAAATGTAATCACGGTTTCAACAAAACTAAGATAAAAAGTATTAAAAATAATTTTTTTATCTCAAATTTTTAACTAAACTGAGATAAAAAGTTTAACTCACAAATCATTATCACGCTTTTTCTAAAATCGTGATCTTTATGAATTTCTCAGTGTGATTTTTATCAATTATTGTAGTAGTGAGTTTTACTTTTACTAGTTGGTAAAGGGTTTCTTTCTTACCAATCTTATATTTATTATTTTTGTGATTGGTTGATTAATTTGGGTAATTCAAAAACTTTCAAAACATAATTTGAGAGATAATTGCCACAAACCTACTCTAAAATAATATATTTGATTGTCTATGTTAAATAGAAAGTAATGTGATCAACGTGAGAAAATCATATAAAATGTTTCTTTTATCTTTTTAGACTATATATACATATATAATGTTTAAAAAAAAAGTTGCCTTATCCTATTAAAGTACAGCTCTATCTCCAAATTAAAGCCAATATTTGAACATGGAAAATAATGAAATTAAACTAAAGCATTACAAATAATTCCTTTCACACGCTATACTTCATTTTTTTTTTTAACCTTTGAAGAATGAAAGAGCGTTTTAGGCATTTTATATAATCTAAAGAGATTTAAAAAAATCTCATATGATTTTTCTAAATGGTCAATTATTTTTCAATTAACATTAATCATTAGACTAATATATATAAGAATTTAGCTGTGGGTAATATTTTCAAAATAATAAATATGAGTGCATGTAGATTTTAAAATGGAGAGTAAGTATTTGTAATTAGTCAAACTTAAAAAAAAAAAAAATTGAGCGTAATTTACATAAAAATTTATTTACATGCAAACCCCTCAATCCAAACCGGAAATTTTTTTTTTTTTTTTTTTTTTTCATATGAAAACCAAACCAACACCCAAAGCCCATTCCCACGTAGTTCTAGTTATTTGTTTAACGGCAAACTGGCAATTAAAGCTTAGCAACTTTTTTTTTTTTTTTTTTATGGGAATCTATCAGTAAAATAAATAAATAATAGAGGAGGTTGAGGTTTCTACTTCTGCAACCAACAAAAATGCTCCAGCAGCAAATGAAGAACATAGTTAAAAGTCAAAAAGAGAATATTTAAGTAGCATATATTGGATAGTACCTCTCGCTCTGTCATTTTTAATTAGAATAAAGTATAAGGTTCGATGTACTTTCTTAATACATTCCATCACAATTTTGAGGCTGTTTGGTGGAATAAGAAATTGGTAAAACATACAACAAAAGTAGAAAGATGTGATATAAAAGTGATATGTGAAAAAATTTGATTAGAAAAAAGAATAAAAATTAGTTAAAATTAATAAATTTTGATGAATTTTAATCCCACCAAACAAGCAATGATTTGTTGAACCGAGTAGATTCTCCCACTTTATTAGATTTATATACCCGCCCTTAGGTTTGTATACATCTATGCTTCTTTGTATGCATATGAATTAATTATCAGTTAGGTCTTATTTGGTACCATTAAAAATTATTAAAATTCACCAACTTGAATTATTTTTGTACTTTTTTCTGATCAAAATTTTTCATATTTTACCTTTATATCACATCTTTTTATTTTTATTATATTTTTTACTCTATTTTTTTATCAACCAAACACTCGCACAAAAAAAATACAGAAAAAATAATAATAATAATAACAAAAAGCCAAAAAACGAAAGGCCCAAAATCTAGAAGAGGCATTCTCAAAAAAAAGATTCTACAGATTCACTTTACCTAACATGCATCAATCCCAATACATTTAACCTAGCTTGCTTTCCATAGGGCCAACGTTACTTTATGTTATCCAAACCTTAGGCCAATCGATCGACTGCAAATGAAGCATGGAACAACGAAAATCATCTCATCTTAGGCCGGCCCTACGAGGAATTTAGCGGCCTAAAGTTAGATGCTAACTAAGACGTTTATATTAAAAAAAAAAAGCAATAATTATAATAAGAAAACTGTCAGTTTAAAATTTTTTTAAGCTTTAACTGGAGGGGAAAAAAAAAAAAACAACAACATGCATTATGGTCGGACAAAATTTGTTTGAGTGAATCATTTATTATTCGTTTGAAAGTTAGTAATTTTTTTTAATAAAATTTTACTACGTCCCATTTTTATACGAATTTTTAAACAAAAATTTCTTGAGATTAATTCGAGTAATTTATAAGTATGTTTCACGCAAAGACTAAACGTAGGTGATTCTTAACTTCAGTGAGATATATATAAGAAGTAACATATATCTTCTCAGTTTACCTGTCAATTATGCGATTCATTAAAAACGGTAAGAAATAAAAAAAATAACTTTAAAAATTTTTAGGGTTTAAGATTTTGGGCAGTAAAGTATAATCATAATCAGAAGATGGCAGTTGCGGAGATGAGGATGTTAAGATGGATGTGCAGGATTACAAAGAAAGATAGAATTAGGAACGAAAAGATTAAGAGCAAAATAGGAATAGCACCGATTGAAGATAAAATGAGAGAAAATTGATTAAGATGGTTTGGCCATGTTAGAAGGCGTCCAGCAGAGGCACCTGTTAGAAGGTGTGAAACTATGGAGATTGTCAGGAGTAGGAGAGGTAGAGGAAGACCTAAGAGAAGCTGGAAAGAAACCATTAAACATGACCTGACCTACATAAATTTATCGAAAGATATGCCTCTAAACAGATCTAATTAGCGTCAATAAATCCATGTAACTGACTCCACCTAGTAAAAAAAAGTTTAGTTTGATTTGCTTTAATTTGGTTTTGGAAGCCAAAAAAACACAAAGTCTGTCCGTTTTTGAAGTTTTTTTTTTTAATTTGGCTCCTTTTCGGAGCTTGAAATGCTGTATGAAGTGAATAATTCAATAAATAAAAATATCAATTATAAAAACAATTATAAAATTATAAATCAATTTAGACCTCACTAGCCTTACAGTTAAACAGACACACGGCATGGGGAAGTGGCATGCGAACGGCTGACTGATAGACAAGTCTTGCGATGGACATTCATTCCCCCATCTCCACACCAACCCCAGCGACGCGTGTGGACTGTTGAGATACATATACATACTACTTTACTGTGCAGCAGAGGGGGAGAGAGAGACAGCGAGAGAGAGAGAGAGAGAGAGAGAGAGAGAGTTAAAAGGGCAAGGTCAGACACCTTTGCTAATGTGAAAAGAAGGTGAGCCCCAACTCGACTTAGGTTGTAATTGGCAAGCATAGTTTTAACTATTTAATTTTTTTTAACTTTTTTTTAATAGTTATATTTATTCCCTTATATTTTTAATTTTCCTTAAATCATAAAAGATAAAAATTGTTAAATTAATAAAAAAATTAAAAAATTAACTATTAAAAGATCAGTATTTTTCTTGTTAAAATAATTAACTTTTTAATAATTAGTAACTAACTAATTTTTTCTTCTCAAACTTTTTTTTTTGAAAGGTAAATTTTTTTTTATAAGGGAGAAAAAGAAGACTTAAACTCGAGTCATAAACGAGTAGTAGAGATTCTGAACTATTGAGTTACAAGTCACGCTTTTTCTACTCAAACCCAATCTCAAGTTTCGATTGATTCTTGAAAAACGTTTTTAATTTCTTTAACTTTTTATGTTTTATATAATTTTTTAGCAAAATTTATTTTTTTATAAACTATTACTTTCAGGCATGTGAATTGCGTTTGTCAAAAAAAAAATTAAAAAAATTATATCCATTAAAGTAAAATTATCTGTTTAGATAAAAAATAACATAAAAATTAAATTTTTTATTTTTTTAAATATTATCCAAATGAACGTAAATTTTTCGATTATTTTTTATGGATGCAATCAGTACACGAAAAAATTATAATTTCTCAAAAAATTAAATTTTGGTGAAAAATTATATAAAATGGAAAAAGTAAAAAATATAAAAAATAAGCTAATTTTTTTTTTTAACCAAACACAGCCTCGACGCAAAGCACAACTCATTTCATCTCATATCAGATCAGATCAAATCAAATCAATAGATAGGATGAACAACATAGACCCCTCATGCAACCCTTTACATAGACAGACGACTGTGATACCAAATCACCCAAAAGGTCAGAAAAATCATTCCAATGGGGCCCATTCCGCCCCTTGGGCCAAATCAACCGATTTTTTTTGAGCTTTGTTGATAATATTAGGTTTGTTTGGAGTAAGAAAAAATGAGATAAATTGAGATAAATTATGATTTGGAGAGATTTTGTAATGCGTGCAGTGAGAGAAAAAAGTTGATGTGATATAAAGTTAACAGAGATTTATAGAGATTTTTAGAGATTTTCAGCAAAAAATGGCAAATCAAACGGGCCCACATATGTACAAAATGAGAAAATAATGATGAAAAAATAATATTTTAAAAAATATAATTAATAAAAATACGGTATGATATTACGATTGAAAGCGCGATATTGTTCCGTGTTTCTTAGGCAAAGCTTAACTGGTAAGGGCATGCAACGTAATTTGCAGTAACTGCATTTGCAGTAACTAAAAACAGTTTCTTCTTAAATAAGTTTGCATATTTAATTTTTTTTAATAGACATAGAGTTTACATCTAAATAATTACCAGTAAAAGAAAATAAGTTAATAATTATAAATTTAAATTTATCATCTATTAAATAATTTAGATAAATTTGCGTATTTCATTTTTTTAATAGATATAGAGTTTAGATTTAAATAAATTCTAAACTTTATTAATTTGAATTTATGATTTTGATAATTTCAAATATATCACACCAATTAATAAAAATACTAATTAATTGCACCTGATATATGGCAAAATATATAGTGTTTCTAAATTCTTTTGTTTTTAGTAGACCTTTTTTATTATTATTATTATTATTATGCTACACTTTTTACCTAAGACAATATCTTAAACTTCATATAATATAAAATTGTATACTTACAAATAAAAGCGATAAGAAAATTAAAATTTATAATAACACAAACAAATTAAACAAATAAAATTTGTTTAAATACAAATTCTTTCTTAGTTACCCCTATTTTATTAATTTCTTAGAGCCCGTTTAGCAACTCAAAAATTAGTTAAAAAATACCAAAAGTTACTTTTTGTGTGTTTGACAAAATCATAAATTTTTTCACTTTTTTGATTTGGTACAGTAAAAAGTACACTTCATAATTACAACTTTTTTGATTTACTACAGTAAAAAAATACCAAACACTCAAAAGTTACTACTTTTTTGCTTTACTACAGTAAAAAATTTATCAAACACCCAAAAGTTACTAAAAAATACTAAAAATTTTACTTGGTTCAACCAAACACACAAAAAAGTGCCAAAAAAAAAAAAAAAAACACCCAAAAAACTACTAAAACTTGAGTTTATACTTATCTCTTGTTAAATATAAAACATTAAAAATAGATGAAATATTATGAAGGTAGAAAGTATAAGATCCGTCAGGTTGATGGAGAAGATTTAAAATGAAATCTAAGAATTTATTATTACATAAAAGTTTAGAGATTCTTATGTATTATATTAAGATATTTTGTTTATCTCATGTTTTATTATGTTTAAATATTTTATTGTATTTAAATAAATTAAAGAGATTTTAAATCAGAGTTATATTTAAATAAATCAAAGTGACTTTGAATAGTAGTCTATAATCAAACTTGAATGCAACAGGTTATTTACAAATATTTAAAAATATCAATATTTACCTAACAAAAAAGAGCCTAACAAAAAAAAAAAAAAAGAATCCTAAAATTTAGGCTTAAAAAGAGCACACAAAAAAAAAACTCAATATTTTAGAGAAAATCGTTGTATGATAATGCGGTTTTAATTTATCAAAATACGTTTTTAGTTAAGTGCATTACCCAAAAGAAACTTTTTTAATTCATCGTATCGAGAAGAAACCGCAAACTGCATTTTTTGCCTATGCCATAAACCGCACAATGGCATGACATCTCTTATGAGATGGCGTTTTTTAAGTTTTGGCCAAAAATCGCGAAATGATATTGTGGTATTTGTCTATTTAAAAACTGTGGTATCATATCGTGTTTTCATTAACTATATTTTTTGAAATATGTCTTTGAGAGTATTTCCTTATTTTATGCATATATTATTGATAAACCCAAAAAAAAAAAAAAATCCAAATCACCCAGTGCAACTGTGATTAGCGGCCGGGTCCCCATAAGTTTCTTGGGACTCGGCTTAAATTTGTCAAAATTATTTAGATTTATTTTTTAAGTTATTTCATATAAATCTTGAAAAAATACGAGAATATTGAAAATTAATTTTATTATTTAAATATTACATAAATTAAAAATAACAAGTATTTTATTATTGTTAGTTTATTGATTGAATATTGTCACTTTTTAATTATTTTTTTAATTACATAAATTGTTAAAAAAATATTTTTGTGAGATAATTATTTATAAATTAAGTCCACTTAATTTGACGTTCTTAAAATTTAAAAATTAACATGTGAATGAGGTTAAGATTGAAATATTAAGATACCATTTAGTTTGTTTTTCTATTTTTTGTTTTCTGTTTTTATTTTATGTGTTAAAAATCTCAAAACGAATAAACAGAAAATGTTAGGGCTCATTTGGTTCTTTTTTTATTTTCTATTTTCTGTTTTGTTTTTTATTTTCTATTTTGAATTTATTTTTCATTTTGTACTTTTGAAAATAAAAGAAACAAGGTAAAACTCATTTGTTTACTTTTGTTTTCAAAATTTGTTTTCGAAAACCAAAAATGACTATACACATGAAATAAAAAAAATGACAAAAAGTCGTTTTGAGAATTTTTAACAAAAAATGAGGAAAATCTCGAAATAAAAAAAATATAACTTTTTGTCGTTTTGAGATTTTCCTCATTTTTTTGTTAAAAACTCTTAAAATAACTTTTTGTCATTTTTCATTTTATGTGTAAACTCATTTTCTGTTTTTTAAAATAAATTTTGAAAATACAAGTAATCAAATGGGTTTTAAACTATTTTCCTTATTTTCAAAAGTACAAAATAAAAAATAAGCTCAAAATAGAAAATAAAAAATAAAAATAAAAAATAAAAAAATAAACCAAATAACACCTAAATGATTAAATAGACTGATGAAAGAAATTCAATGTATGATTAAAAACACATGAATAAGGAAAATAATTTTTGACACTATGGCCATGGTTGATTGTGAGAAATGAGACGAGAGATTGTTAACCTGTAGACCTCACCTAATTTAATATTTGACTGATAAAAATAATTTTAAATATTTATTCAATGGGAGATATATAGTATCTAACGGATATATTATTGTATACCTACCATTTTTGAATCATTTTTGCTACAATCTGATGATTTAAATTATTTCTTATCAAATCTTCTATCAAATTACATCTCTTATACCATATTTCACTAATCAAATACTTAAAAAAAAAATTAATGCCATATAAAAATTTAATGTCATATTATATTTAATTCCATAACTCATATCATGATATTACTCATTTCCCACTATTTAACCTGTTTAAAAAATTATTTTTGAACCAAATCATTTTTGTCAATGTACAGGTCAACTTAATTAGTAATCAAAGCTCATACTTGTCTGTTACTGAAATTTACCCCTTGCTGTTGGTAGTTCATTAATTTTCTAAAACTTAAACCTTTTTAGTCATAAAGAACTCACACCTGTCGATCTAAGTAATTTCAAATTTATTGAGGGAAAATACTTAAGGCTAAGGGTGCATTTAACGTGTTAAAAAATTTTAAAAACTTTAAAAATTTTTAAAATTCTAACACATTTTATACTCCTCATATTTCATAAAATTTATATAAATTTATATATATCTACATATTTCAATAAATTTTTAGAAATTTTAATAATTTTTTATAAATTCCAATAATATTCTACAAACGCTAACAACTTTTCTACAAATCTCAAAAATTTATCAACGACTTTTAATAACTTCTGACGTACAAATGTTTTGACAGGTTTAAAAAAATTGTTTGGATGGTTTTTTTTTCAAAAAGTCGATGCAAAAGTTAAAAAATTTCACTATTCATTTTTGAAAAACGTAATTTGGTGATTGCTCCCTAAATGTCAAAAAAATTGGTTAAATCGCATTTTTTGTTATTTTTTATTATTTTCAATACTCTAAACGCACCCAAGGCTTTGATGGAAATACTAAGAAGTTTTTCAATTTCTGAACATTAAATTTTTAAAATTTTTTGAAATGATTAAATTTATTATCTTATATTTTAAATATTTTTTAAATTATAAAAAATAAAAATATCAAATTAATAAAGAATTAAAAGTTAACTGTAAAAAAAAAAAAAAAACCAACTTTTCTTTTTCTTCTCTAAACACAAAAAACGTTTACTTTTTAATAGTAATGTTCACTTTTTATTAGTTATCTATTAGTCAAATTTAAAAAAAAAAAAGTGCTAGCTTTTAAGCCTAATGTTTGCCGTTACAGGAGTGTTTAGTTTATCAAAATTTATCAAAATTTATAAAATATAATAAAAAATTATAAATTATCTCTAATTAAATTTTAATATATATTACTTTTATATTAATTTTTTATACTTTTTTTATTATTTTCACCAACCAAACATATTTTTTTTTAGCCACTTAAAATCTTCACTTATTTATTATAACTCTAAGTGAATTCTATAGTCAATTAATAAATCAAAAAAATATAAAGTCCACCTCACGTATATCTCCCACTACTACAAAAATGCATAAACATCACAATTTTTAAGCGTGATATTTCACTTTTTATCTCAGTCACAAAAGCGTGATTGATCCAGGTGAGATTGTAAGTCACTTCTTTTTTATTACAGTTTACAACCGTGATCGAAAACTTACAACAATCACACACTAAAAGCGTGATCTTTATTGTAAAAACTGAGATGAAAAGAAATCTCGTGTGATCTTTTATGTATTTTGATCTCACTTTTTTTGAAAAATCGTGATCAAATATAAACAAATAATCACGCTGAAAAAATGGATTAATTTTAAAAATAATAAAAATCCATATGGCAACCTATTATCAGGTCATCATAGCACCGTTTACCACCTTATCATTATAGCAACCTTATATATTTCATATTTTTTTGTTGCTACTGAGAATCGAACCCTTGCCATTCATTTGGAAGTTAGTGTAGTTGACCGCTAGTCCAACCTATCATTTATATATACATTTTGCATATTAATATATATAAACAAATTTTTATCACTTTAGGGGTTACTAAAAGTAATAAAATTATATTATTTTAAGTTTTTACAATAATTTATTATGACTTTTGTCAACCAATTAGTAATTAAAAGTTACATTTTTCCTGATCAATTGATCGGAAAAAAATGATAAAAAATTTACTTTTATTTAATTATTTTAACTTTTTGCAACAACTTGAAATCGTAAGTAATATACAGAACAATGTGAATACTTAATAAATAATTTATGAATATCTATTATATTTAATTAAAAATAATCTCAAATCTTTTTCTTATTTTCCTTTACTCTTTGTGTATAGCATATATTTAATCATAACTCACTATTTATAATATATTTTTCTTCATTTTGTATTATATTTTTAAAAGTAATTAGGTCGCGTTTAGTTTTAGTTCTAGAAAATTATTGTTCAAAACAAAATTTTTGAAAACTATTTTAAAAATTGATTTGTAATACAAAAAATATTTTCAATGATTATATTCAAAAATTAGTTCTAAAAAAACAAAAAAAATGAAAATTTTTATTATTTTTATTTCTAAATTTTTATCACTTCCAACAAAATATAAAATAATGTCACTTTTAATATAAATAATATTAAAGATACACTAAATATTTATTAGATACTAAATATTTAATATTCAACTCGTTATATGTTATACAAATTATGAAAACTACTTCCATATATTTACTGAAAAAATAATAATTATATATTTAGCGTTATTTAAATTTGATTTGGTAAATTTAGTTTTAACATTAATTTAAAATTTTTTTGTTTATTGATCTATGATTATAGTTTTTATATCATATTTAATTAATTAAAATTAATAAATATAAATAATATTAAGGATACACTAAATATTTATTAGATATTAAATATTTAATATTCACCTTGTTATAAGTGATACAAATTATTAAAACTACTTCCATATATTTACTGAAAAAAATAATAATCATATATTTAGCGTTATTTAAATTTGATTCGGTAAATTTAGTTTTAACATTAATTTAAAATTTTTTTGTTTATTGATCTATGATTATAGTTTTTATATCATATTCAATTAATTAAAATTAATAAATGTTACAATAAAGTTTACAAAATCTAATTTAAATCATATAAGATGATAAACAAAATTATTTCAGAGAGATATAAAGAAAAAAATAACAATATTTTCTCTCGTTCTTTTAATTATCTCGCTTTTTTTAAGATATAATTTTACTCACTTTTTGATCTCAGTTTTTTTTAGAGATGTTTTCACTGATCTTTTATTTCAGTTTTTTCTAGAGATAGTTTTCACTAATTTTTTATCTCAGTTTTTTGTTGAGATGGTTTCCACTGATCTTTTATCTCGTTTTAAATACAATCACGATTTTAACAAAAATGAGATAAAAAGTATTAAAAGTAACTTTTTATCTCAGTTTTTTAATTAGACTGAGATAAAAAGTTTAACTCACAAATCTTTATCACGTTTTTTCTAAAACCGTGATCTTTATGAATTTCTTAGTGTGACTTTTATCAATTATTGTAGTAGTGTCCCTTCGGTAAAAAAATCGAGAAATCAAGAATATGTGATTTATATGGGAGCATTGATTTTTGCTTCCGCAAGGTTCCAAGCTGCCCGGAGGCACGTACCACTGCGGCGGTCTAAGCCACCCCTAACAAGAGTTTGAGGTCGACGCGCCTCCTCGGTGTTGTTGTTGCGTGTATATTGGAAAGATCGGCGATTGGCTGCTGCCCAATTTTCACTGTTTGAACAAGTATTGGAAAACTTGGGTCTAGCACAGTGAAAAAGTTGGGATGAAACCAGAAAGAAAGTAAGTATTGCCCAAAAGTAGTAACCTCCTAGTTACTAAAGTTTCTATTAGTAGCGGTTGAGCCCTGTACCGTAGTGGGCAGATCAGCATCAGCTAATTTTTTATTAACCAATTAATATAAATTGTACTCTGCCAGCAAGTCCACCATTATTAAATGAAGATCAGTTTTGGTTCCTGACAATCATTGCAATACTAATAATTAATGCTGATGTTGTTGTCCTCGTTGAAGTTTCAGTTCCTGATCATATGTGTTTGATCTGTTTATCTTATCGTAGTGAATAATAATAAATAAATAAATAAAACGTGATTTAAAAAATTCTTTAACATTTAATCTGCAGTTATCAAATTATATTTTTTAAAGATGAATAGTGATATTTTTTAACTTTTGCGTCAACTTTTTGAAAAGAAAAACTGTTTGAACAATTTTTTTATTCTGTCAAACCAATTTTGCATCAAAATTTACTTAAAATGGTTAAAAAAATTTTTAGATTTGTAAATTTGTGAAATATTATTGAGATTTGTAAAAAAATTTATTAGAGTTTATAAAAATTTATTGAAATACGTAAATATATATAAATTTATAGAAATTTTATGAAATACAAAGAGTGTAAAATGTGTTAGAGAATTTTAAATATTTTTATAAATTTTAAAAAATTTTTAATATTTTTTACTATTTTTTAAAGCTCTAAACAAGCATTTATTTGAATATTCAAATAAAGTAACTACTTATGATTGTTAAGAAAAATAAAAATCAGCAAATTTATTAATGGGGTGTGTCACAACATTGGATTATAAAATTACTTTATTACCCTTTAAATTTTTTGCAATTTCTATTTGTCTTGAGTAGACAATCATTTTTAAAATTAGCGGATAATGGAAAATGTTTGGACGCAAAATAAGTTTATTGTCTGAATTATGCCCGAAATTAGTAAGTATCAAATCTTATTACTTGATTATTTCCTCAATTTATTCAATCATCGGGTACTCGGTGGTACCTCGATTACTCCCTTAATTTACCCAATGATCGACACCCATTGGGTACCGCCTTTTATTATTTGGTTAACACCTCAATTTACCCAACGCTTAGGTACCGCTGTGATTACCCAATTACTCCCTCAATTTACCAAATGATTGGGTATCCGTTGGGTACCTTACCTTTATTTTTTTTATACAAAATATGAATTTTATAAATATTTATTATTAATTTATAAAATTTTTGAAGGCAAAAAATGTGAATATATACGCATATATGCAATATATTTGTATATGACATTTTAAAATATGTTAATATTGTCACTCTAACATTTTCCTAAAATTTTTTAAATTATAATTTTAAATATGTCTAATACAATTAAGATGGTTACAAATGGAATTCAATTGGGTAAAGGAATTAAAATTACATTCCTAATTACATAAAAATAAAAGTACGAGTTGGCTAAGATATAGTGAGTCGAATTTTAGGCTCAATTTGAAACTTTAAATTATACAAAAAAAAATTTTAAAAATAATATTTTATTTTATCATACGAATTATAAAATTATTGCTTTTACTAATTTTTTATAATTTTTTTTTATTCCAAATGTATCCTAAATTTAAGTGTGCTTCTCTTTGGGGTGTTTGGAGGCACAATTTTTAGTAAGTTTTTTATATTTTTTTTTCAAAAATTATTAGTTGTAATTTTTGACATGTTTGGTGAAGTAAGTAGTAAATTTTAACAATTTTTTATAACTTTTAGATGTTTGGTAAAATATTTGATAATTTTTAGCAATTTTTGGTAATTTTTATTAATTTTAAGTAAATTTTGAGTAAAAAAGTTACTGTAACAGAAAAGAAAATTAATAAAAATTAATAGTTGGTTAAATACTCAAAAATAAAAAAAATTAATAATTTTTTCGGCTAAAATTTCTTCTTTCAAATTAGAAAGAGGGTGGCTTTCCCACGATATGGGGCAGGCATAAGCCTTATATGGGTTCATGTAAAAAACAAATATATTTTCTCATCGATATCCATTTAAAAAAGTAGTAACATATATAGAGACCTTTATTGAAAAACTTGAAAAGATGAAGTGTTGTGTGTGACAGTGGGGCATGGGGTTACTTGTAAGAATGCGTTGCTTTAGGGTGTGGACAAAAGCTAGTTCCCATAGTAATTAACACACTTTTTCTGGGTTTGGGGATCCTCGAAAGGTTCGAAGGTTGGGGTGACAAATGTATGACATAATATGTGAATTTAGATTTAATATAAATAAAATTAATTCATTTACAACCTTACTCGTTTATAATACAAAATTATTAAATTATAAATAAGTTAATCCGTCAAATTTTGTATTGACCCGTCTAATTAGAGTTATTAAAGACAGATTTAAAAGTAATAGTTATAATAATTATGTTTCTAATTTTATTTTTTAAAAGATGAAATTTAAGTCCTTTTATTATTGGGGTAATTTAATAAATATGATTAATTATGCATTCTAAATATTATTGATAATAACAAATAAATGTATTGATCATATATGAAAAATCAAACTTTTAAATACTAATTGTGATAATTCGTGTCATAACATGTAATTTGATCAGTTTAATCAATGAATTAATCTTGTCATATCGTATAACATATTTGACAATCATATCATGTTAAAGTTTAATATTATCACAAGTTGAATTGATTGGATCGAATTAAGATTAATCTTATTACTATCACAATCTGTTTAGACAAATAATTTGAATCACCACACTATATCAAGAGGTGGCCAAAATGTAACATAATCACTTATGGTATAAATGATAAATAGTTTTTTACTTCTCGTATTTATCTCCAATTTCACAATAAATGTCTTTAAAAGAATAAAAAATTAAAAGTAGAATATATTTAATTATTTGTTAAATTACTTTCTTTCTTCAATTGTAATCGGTAAATAAAATTAGGCTTATTTGACAATAAGTAATGGGGTTATTTTTATTTTTTTTATATGACTTATTTTACACAAATTTAATTTTTTGTTTTGCAAAATTTAAGGATGTTATTTACATACATAAAAGAATTAAAAATATTTAAAAATAGTAAAATTCAAGTAAAATTAAAAAAATTAATTCTTTTAAAATAAAATCTTTTTTTCAATTATACATATTTTTTATTATTTTTAACTTTCTTTTTGCAATTTATTTTAAAAAATGTTAACAACATATTTAAATTCTACTAAAACAGAAAAAATTATAATTGTGTGAAAAAATATAAAAAAGATTGAAACTTTTTTTTTTAATTTTTTTTCTGTTTTGAAACAATTTATATAATAATATAGCTCATTAATTTGACATTTACATATTTTTAACTTTTAGATTTATTCAATTATCAAAAATATTTATTTTTCTCTTCACTTTAATTGTCTTTTACTCACTTCATATAAAAATATAATTTCTCACTCTTTCCATATATTTTTTGAATTCTTTTTATATATAAAAATTTTTAAATTAATATTTAAAAAATCTGATAATATTTGTAATAAATAATAAATTTTTATATTTTTATCAAATATTGTATGTATATTTTAGTTTATTTTGATTGGTAATTTTTATTTTTATAGTTTATTTTATATTTTTTAACGTAAGTTTATAAATTTAAGTTATTTTTACGAAAAATTAAATTTCTATACTTCTAAGTTCAAATAATTATTATTTAATTATAAAAATGGGTTTATATATTAATAAAAATATGCATAGGTACAAAAGCTGAACCAATCATGGTTCACACCCCATCCAAGAGACGTATTGGATTGGGGACCATGCAAATCAACTAGCGCGTGGGTCTACACGAACTAGAGTGAAAATTCAAATTTTTGATTTGATGCCGACCTTCTGCACGTGTATATGCCGCCAAGCCATGATTGCTTCGCATTAAAATTGATAGACGGACAAATTAATGGATTGGACTTTGGTGCACTCATTCAACTCGTAATTCTAGGGACAGCACGGTGAGTACATGTATGGAGTGTTTGGTATTAGTTTAAATTTTATAAAAATTACAGTTTTAAAATTTATGTGATAAGTAAAAAATATTTTCGTAACTTATTTAATAAAAAAAAATTTTTAATTTTAGTGGGATTTGTAAAAAAATTTAAAGAAAAATAAAGGGGTCGTTTAAAGGACAAACCAAGGTTAAAAATTTACAAAAAAAAAAAAAAAAATTTTTAAAAGTTTCAAATTTTCAAACTTAGAAGAAATTCTAACTTTTTCAAAATGTTTATCAAAAATTGTTGGAACAAATTAAAATAGTGCGCTTCATTAGTTTGTTCTAATGGATTTTACCAATTTTTTTAAAAGTTAGATCGACATTTATATCAAAAAAATTCTATAAAATTTCAAAAAATTTTAAAATTTTCTACTGAAATTTTGTCAAGTGTCATTTTATATGATTTTTAACGAGGTTATATCAAATTAAATACAAATATTCAATCACCATTTAAAAAAATTTTTTTACATTCTAAATTTCAAAAAATTTCACTTTTAATATTTTTTTTATCTTTTTACATTCCAAACAGCTCCAAAGTGTTCCAACTGAAGCCATAAACATAAGTGGTGTAAAATCTTCCATTTATTTTTTAACAGGCACTAGTTTGATTTATTTTTCAATAGTTGTTGATTCCATTATTTTTAGAGTCAATAAATAGCTCAATTAACTCTATAGATTAAAAAATTAGTGGTGGTGCGCATAAATAAATTCAAATATCTTAAGTACTTAAAAAAAAAAGTAGGAAATTACAATTTTTACTAATTTACTTCACTCCAAATACAATAATTTGAGTGGTTTGGTTCATGATTTATTTCTTTTTTTTTCCTGAATTATCACACTTATATATTACAAAAACTAAAAATTTTAGGGTAAAAAATCATTATATTATACTATTTTAAATACTATTTATAATTTTTATATAATAAAATAAGATATATATTGAGGATCCGTTTAGTTGGTCACATTTTGGTTAAAAAGTATAATAAAAATAGAAAAATGTGACATAAAAGTGATATGTGTTAAAATTTAATTAAAATAAAGTACAAAAAGTAATTAAAAATTTATAAATTTTAATAAATTTTCATAAGCCAAATAAGACCTGAATTTGTGAGTAAGCATTGTAAGAGAATATAAATACGTTAAATGTTAAATGTCTTATTGCATTGTTGAATTTAAAAAAATAAAAATGCATAAAATTTAAATTTTTAGGTGTTTGTGTTTTTCAAAATATAAAAAAATAATAAAATTTAAAAAATTAGTAACAATTAAAAATATTAAAAAATTTTAATATAAAACTTTTTAAAATTTATAATTTTTTTGACTAAAAAATTAGCACCCCAAATACATCCTAGCTAAAACCATGGTGGACAGGGGGATGATGAGAGTCCTGAGCCCTTTGTGACACGTGTAAGCACAGGGTTTGGTAGCACTACTCCCCAGTTTTCACATATTCCCAAAGAGAGGAGAAAGCCAGGCTGCTTTTTTATTATTGTTTTCTTTTCCTTTTTTTTCTTTGCTTTCTTGTAGAAAAATAAAAAATAAAAAATTATTTATGGACAATTTTAAAAGGTGTTTGATTGATAAAAAATATAAAAAAATAAAAAAAATGTAACATAAAAATAATATATAAAAAAATTTAATTAAAAAAAATTAATTAAAATTGATAAATTTTGATGATTTTTAGTACAACCAAACAGAGCCTTAAACGGGCCAGACAATGAAGAAATAGTTTTTTTTTATTTTATAATTTTTTAGGGTCTATATATATACATGTATGTATAGTTCCTGTTCCATTTTGATGTGGTAAAAGGTGTTTTAAGGAATATTGCTTGACAACCAAGTTGTGTCTTCTGCACACGCAGAGTAGCAGCTAGCTAACAAATTACCTCCGAGAGAGCACAGAGAGATGGAGAAGAAGAATGTGGTGGTGAGTTCAAGATTCAAGAGGGTTTGTGTCTTCTGTGGAAGCAGTACTGGCAAGAGAGATTGCTACAGGGATGCTGCTATTGAGTTGGGCCAAGAATTGGTATTTTCGTAATTTCCTGAATTTGTTCCATTTACATTAACTAATTCCCATTCGAAGTCTTTCGCGTTGTCCCAAAATAACTGATTATTCTTGTCCTTTGGTTTCTGGGTTCCCTATATATATATATATATATAATATGAAGGTGTCAAAGAGATTGGATCTTGTGTATGGAGGAGGGAGTATTGGCTTGATGGGTTTGGTCTCTCAAGCGGTGCACCACGGTGGAGGACATGTTCTTGGGTACATACATACATATATATATAAAATCATCCTAGATTTTTGTATGTTTTAACAATGTTTGATGTTTTCTAAAGTCATTCGATCTCCTAAGGATTTTTTTTTTTTTTTGTTTTTTTGCCTTGTATTATTTCGATAGGATCATACCCAGAACTCTGATGAGCAAAGAGGTAAGCAAAAATGAAGTTCCTTTGGAGTCTGTCCGTTTGTTGTTCTTTTCATCTTTGATGTGTTGAGATTATTGTCTCTGTCTCTATAATTAATAATTAATGTTAATGTGTGTTCGTGATCCTCAGTTGACAGGTGAGACGGTTGGGGAGGTAAAGCCCGTTGCAGATATGCATCAGAGGAAAGCCGAGATGGCCCGCCACTCCGATTGCTTTATTGCTTTGCCAGGTCCCATCTCCCTTATTTATGTATATATTCGCATTTATACACACGTATATAATATATATATGTGTATGTATATACACATTCAAAGCCATATGGCCCTCTCCATGCCGGCCCACTTCCTCTCCCCAAATCTCTGGTGGATTTATCTCTCTGTGTTTTGCTAACAGGTGGGTATGGAACTCTAGAAGAATTATTGGAGGTCATCACTTGGGCGCAACTGGGTATCCATGACAAGCCTGTAAGCATTTGTGTGTGTGTGTGTGTGTGTGTGTGTATACACCCATGAATCAGGAATAGTTTTCGCTTGAAATGGATAAACATTAAATCTTTTGAAGGTGGGTTTGCTGAACGTTGATGGGTACTACAACTACCTCTTGACCTTCATTGACAAAGCTGTAGATGATGGGTTCATAAAGCCGTCCCAGCGTCACATCTTCGTGTCAGCCCCAAATGCCAAAGAGCTCGTTCAAAAACTTGAGGTGGGTTTTGTATTCCTTTTCTGAAGCTAAGGTGGTTTTGTATTCAAATGAATCAGATCTCTTGTTTTACCTGCTCACTTGTAGTAATAGAATACGAGGATTTCACATAAATGGTAAAGACAAACTGGGGGCGAAGAAAGAATCTTCACGGATTACCCCCATGGTGTTAATTTTGAAGTTTATTTATTTATTTATTTATTTTTTCCTCAGGCAAATAGCAATCATACGGTTTTGTTTTTTGGTTAGGTGTACGTGCCTGTGCATGATGAAATCATTACTAATCTGAAGTGGGAGGTCGAGCAGCAACCACAGCAACAGGTGGGGTTCAGCACTTTGCAGACACAAATTGCTCTTTAAAAAGATAAGATTATACATATATATATATATATATATGTATGTATGGAGATGGTACATATAGGTGACGAAGGAAAGGGAAGTGGGTTCACTCCTTTTTTATCTTATTTTGGGCATTATGTACTGGGTAGTACTGACTTAACCTGAATGGCATGGTGGCTTTGAAGAAGAAAAAAATCGAGTTAATTTTGTTCCTGTTTCAAGTGTAAAAAGAAAAAAATGCTCTTATATATTGTATTTATCTGATCAATATATGGAAATTATGGAAGAAAGTAGATAAGAGAGGCCAAAAACATAGAAGCAGCTTTATTCTCTAGAGACCATGCTGGTGAGAGAGAGCATGCCTCTCTGATCCAGTGTGCTTGAGTTTTCCCCATCTTTGACAGTATCATAAGGTACTGTTGCGTGTGTGTATTATATATATGATGGTGCTGTAACAATTTTTTTGGCTTTGTATTTTTGTTTTTGTTGTTTTTGGTTGAAACCTGGAAGTTGAAATTGGTTTTTTTTTTTTTGGGGGGGGGGGGGGCGGGGCGTTTGGGGGCTTTCTTCCTGTGTGATGAGACCCAAGCAAGGAGTGGTGGAGACCATTTTGTTGTTCGGATTGTGGGTGATTCAGTTGTGAAAAGGTTTGTTTGTAGGGACAAAGAATTTAGTGCTCGTTTTTGAAGTGGGTGGTTGTAATGTGGTGCAGAGAAGGATAGGGCGTTCAAATGATAATGTTCTGAAACTATAGAAAATGACCAGCCATTGGCAACTTTAACGGACCACCACCCCCACCACCCCCACCACCAAAAGCAGCCGCTGCCGCTGCCACCACCACTCCCAAAAGCAACATTTTCTAGATTGCCCTTTCGAGTCTCAAATAGTTCCTTTCCTTACTACCCACAAAACTATTGTCTCGCACGCACTTGGAATGTCGAGGATATGGACCTTGCTTGAAGGCCTTGGATTTGGTCTTGGTCTTGGTCGGTTGGTCACCTTGATTACTACTGTTGTTTAAGCAGCTTTTCTGGTTTATGACCGAGTAGATAGATGGAAGGATCAACACTTGAAAATTTCAATCAAAGCCCAATTAGGGAAGTGAGGATTGTTATAGTGGTCTCGCAGTATGGTAAAATTATTGTTTTTTCACTGGGGTAAATATACTGACCTTCCCTAGATATTAGAATAATTGCGTGAGTCTCCTCCAACCATTTGAAATTTACAGAATTTTTCCCTATCAACAAATGTTTTCAAAACATTCAGTGCCTTCCCTCAAATTTTCGTCCAATGGCATTCAAAAGAAATATTCAAAAAGAAATTTTACCCTTTAATTTGTCTTGATAAAAAAAGTTACGAAGATTTTACCTTTTTGGTATTTCAATAGAAATTATAAGTACTTTCTCTAATTAGAAAAAAATTCTCTTACAAATTAAGTTACGAGTACTCACCTTAATTATTGGCAAAATAACGAAATGCTCTGTTAGCTTTTTAGAAGTTATGAAAAAATTGGTTCCTTCGTTGCTACTGCATAAGTAAAATAAAAATGGTGAGTAAAAGTAGATTAAAATAGTTTTAGGTTTGATTAGGAAAAAAAAAAAAAGTAGTTGGCTTATTTTTAATTAGTTTCTTTTGTGTTTAGGAAGAAAAAAGAATATTTTTTTTTAGTAAATTTTTAGTTTTGTTAATTTAATATTTTTATTTTTGAAAGTTTAAAAGAAAATTAAGATGTAAGAAGATAAATTTGGTCAGTCACTGTAACAATTACTAATTAACAGCTATTGCAACAATTATTAGTTTGGTATGCCAAACAAAGCCTTAGTGATTCAAAATCTAAATCAATCTTTTCTCAACAAATTTAGTATGGGGTTACGGTATTGGTCGTGTATTGGAGAGTCTTACTGATACATAAAGTAATTGTTTCTCGACTCGAAACTTAATTTCCTCGACCTATCTTAAGTAGTTTTGATCTCACTTAGTCCATCTTAAATCAATTGGTTAATCTAATTAGTCATAAATTAATTATTATACTCTTTGGGTGGAATAAAAAAGAAGCTATAGGACTTGTACATGATAATTTTTTCGTGAATAGATAGCGTTCACGTCAAATAGAACGAAATTAAATAATTTAAAAATGTAATAATAACGTTTGATAATTTGAGAACAAAATAGAAAAAAAAATAGTTTAGAGGATAGTTTCGAAAAAAAAAAAAAAAAAAAACAACTTCTTGGTTAAAATCAAAATCTTTTTTCTTAGAGGAAAGACATCTGGTTGCAGTCACATATGAATCATTTAATTATCGTACTTAGCCATTTCAATTATACCACTCTCTTTACACGAACGTAACACACCCAGAGAGAAGCTAGCTGCAGTGGTTATCAATTGGTTTCCTTTTCCCCAAAAGTTATGTATATGTAAATATGAATTAGCTCAGACTGTAAAATTACGAATGACTTTCTTTTAATTATTTGTTTATTAAAAATATTTTTTAATTATTTAATTAAACACAAACATATACATATATATATATATATATATATTAATACAATTTATTGAGGTAGAACATAACTAAATACTTTTGATGACGTGGGAGAAATTAAATATAATACCAACTTGAAAAAAATAGGGTTAAAAAATTAAAAAAATATATTTTAAAATTTAATTATTATAGAATAATAATAATTAAAAATAAAATATAAAAATATAAATTTTTAACATTGAATTATATAAAAAATAATAATAGAACATCTAAAATAAAGACAATAATTCATGCGAAATTATTTCTTAAAAATAGCTTAGCAGGCAGATTCCGACTCGACTCGCCAACTCGAATTCCACCTGATACATCCTCGCGATGAGGGAT
Source organism: Vitellaria paradoxa (assembly GCA_019916065.1). Taxonomy (NCBI): domain Eukaryota; kingdom Viridiplantae; phylum Streptophyta; class Magnoliopsida; order Ericales; family Sapotaceae; genus Vitellaria; species Vitellaria paradoxa. The sequence goes on from CM034238.1 coordinate 48,106,204, forward strand.
GAGAATTTTAAATCACCCCGACTGTATTCACCCGTGTAATTATTTTTAAATTTTACAAGTAATAGAGTAAGTTAAAATATAAAATAAAATATTTGCCAGGTGGACGATATATCTAGTGTACCGGATGAGTATTATCCGAATTCGTCCCAATTGCTCCAATTATAGAGTACCTAACAGTTATTACTTGATTATCTCTTAAATTTACTGGCAACAGTTAATTTTTATGGAATACCTAACAGGTATTTACTCAATTACCATTCTAAATTATCCAAGCATCCGTCCAAATTATCGAATACCCTACTTTATTACTTAATTAACTGTTTCATATTTGAAGGTTATGAGTACTTGATTATTCGGTAAATGTTTGATTACTCCATGGAATAGGGGATGATAATCGATTAAAAATACTCGTTAAATACCCACCTAATTTGAGTATTTTCTTTACTCGATGAGTTAAAAAATGCAAGAGATAATATCTCACCGATGCCTACCCACAGTGTTAAAATCAGCACAACGATGCCTACCCACAGTGTTAAAATCAGCACAACCATTCATCGGTAAAAATAGTGGGCACTCTGCGAGTGGGATCGTAGAAAAACAATTAACTTCACTAATTGCCATATCCAATCGCTTTCATGTTTCTAGTTTTCAATTAATTATCATTAATCTAGGTGTGTACATATCAAGTATCAGTTCTTTGTTACAGTTTCAAATAACTTAACAAATTTTACGCCAAATATGTGTGTGTGCGTGTGTGAAGAAATTAAATATTACAATTAAATAGTCTTAAGTTACTTTCAACCTAAAAAAAAAAAAAGGGTATTATATTAGCTGAAACATGTTCACTAGAATGCAAACACATCCCATAGTCACTCTTAAACATGCATGTTTTAAAAATAACTTTGTTTGTGGATCTCAGCCCTTAAAAATATAATTATAACATTTACACGTATTTAGGTTACTTCAGTTATTAAAAGCAACACTGTATATATATATATATATATATATAATAGTTCTCTCTCCATATCGCATAGATGTAAGCGACAGAAATAAAGTAATTGAATGGCACCACTCTAATAGCTTAAATTCTGTATATTAGAAATATTAAATTGTACTGAAATATAAGACAGAGAACTAATTTGTATAATAATAAATAAATGATATCTAATAACTAATACTAAATTAAACGAGTTATTATTTTTTAAAATAATAAAGTCACTATTTTAAAAAATATCAAACGGTTACTTCTTTGTGGTGATTTCAAACCATCATGTTAAGCATTCTAATGTTGTGTTTTATATTTATAAATTTGAAATTAGGAAATTTTGCTTTAACTACTGAAGGCGAATTGTTCAAATTATGATTTCATATGATGGATTTGAGTAATTCAACGTGACAATAATTTAAAATAATCATAAAAAAGTAATTAATTGAAATATTTCACAGTTGTGGTTTTAACACTTTAATAAATAATGATGTTACCATTTTAGTTATAATTATTACAAATTAATTTTTTGACTTATATCTTAATTCAATTTAATCTCAAATTTATTGATTTGAAATCTCTACTTATCTAAAGAAAATCTTAAAATTCATGATACCTCCCCATTCTTTTGCCCTTTCTCTCTCTAGAAAAAAAGTCTCCTTATCACACTCTCTCCACTTGAATTTAAACTCGCTCTTCCATTTTATTTTATTATAATATATGTTAGTTTTATTTTTGTAATTGACAAATTAGTGAGCAAAATAATAATTTCAAACTTGTACTTTTAGACATTTGGTCAGGGTGTCGAAGGTGTAGGTTTGAAGATTTTTTTAGTGCCAAAGATACATGAATCAAGTAGGCAGAGCCTAGGAATGTTACCCATAAAATTTCAAGCAAAAAAGAGTTTGGCAGTTATCTTGATGTGAAGTCGCCGAACTCCTTGGGAGTTCGTTGGGAAGCTCATTCCAGCGAGATTTTTGTAACATATTTTTGCTTAGTTCCATTATGATAATTGTCCTACATGTCGCTGGATATCTCACTGAGAAGCTCGTTGGGTAAAATAGTGTTGATGTAAAGAACAGAGCTTTCTCGCTAGCTTCGCAGGCAAACTCGCTGGATATTTCAGAATGCATGTCAAGACAGTTATCATCTCATTGGAATATTCACTAGATACTTCGTTGGCTAAAACAAATTGGACTTGAAGGTGGTTGCAAGCTCCCTGGAAACTCGTTAGCATGCTCACCCTAGCGAGAGATTGATGCTGTTTCAAAAACCATTGGTTTTTTGACAATTTTCTAATATTTCCAAAGCTGCTCTATTTAAAGAAGTCTTTTTCGAGGGTTTCTAAATAGAGAGAGCGAGAATTACATTGCATTAAGAAAATTTCACATCATTACTTAGCCAAAAATACTACACACTTGGGTTTTTGATCCTCAAGGTTGAGGATTGGTTTTCTACCAGTGAGGTTCTGTCGTTATGATACGAGCAAAGTCTTAACGAAAGGGAACGATGGGTTTTTGATTGTGCAACTTTGTGGTTGTTGCTTTATAACCCGTTTTATATAATGAAAGAAGTTTGTGGTTTTCCCGATTTAGGTGCCATGTTTTGAAATCCTTGTATTCATTTATTTTTTCACACTTATTTGCTTGGCTGATTATTTGATACTACGCTTCGTATACTTTTTCAATTGGTATTGGAACAGGTTTGTTTGCGATTTTCTAAATCACAAAGACGAGATCTTAAGTACTCGTATCATGGAAGATAAAGAAATTGCTTTTCTTGTCAAGAAGTTGAAGTCCCTCATTCAAAAGCGACTAGTAAGGAAGTCTAACCCTCCACAAAAGAATTCCTTCTACAAGTCTGAAAATAAAGGTAAAACCTCCAACTCAAGTAAAGGTGGTGAAAGTAAAAAAAGATGTTCAAAATGGAAAAGAGTTCAATGTTTCAAGTGTCACAGCTATGGTCACATCTCCCAAGAATGCCCTAGTCGAAAGAAAAATTAGAAATCAAAGAAGAATTTCAGTGTTACTTGGGATGATTTTGACGAGGAGATTAAAAAAACTGAATCTGAAAATGAAGACTCCTCCAGTAACTTCACAGCCTTTATGACACACATAGATAAGAAGAATTTACTAGGTATCCCCAAATTCTAGACAGACATGGGTAAGTCCAAATTTTTTCAAAATAGCTCCGCTAAGGCTAGTGAGTGTTCTAATGTTAATTCAATTCATTCTTCCTCTTCCTTATCTGACAATGAAGAATACATTAGTGAAGATGAAAAGTTTGAATTAATTGAAATAAATCAAAAGTTGTTGAAAAGAAATAACAGGTTGAAAGTTAATGTTCGAGTCCTAAGGAAAGAAAAAAAAAAGACTCTTGTAGCCTAACACAGTGAAGTTGAAGATGCTCTACACAAGCTTCAAAAAGGAGTACGAGACTCTGAAAGATATAGATGTGATGCTCAGAGAGCAGCTTGAAGAGAAAGAAAAAGAACGTGACAAAGTTAAAGGTGAACTGTTTGAACTCCAAGAGAAGTTGAGCAAGCCTTCAAAAAATTTACATGAGATCTTGGATTCACAACAAAGGGCTATAGACAAGTATATATTGGGATTTTTCAAAATGAGTGATACAAAGGATTACAAAGCAAACTTGAATCCAAAAGCATTTGTAAAGGCTTCAACTCAATTTTCAGATAAGCCTCCACATTTGCTCCACCTCTAAAAAAAGAATAAAAAATGAATCAAGTCCCATCCCAGCTAGCAAAAAGAAAGTCATGAGGTATGTTTAATACATAACCTTTTGTTCCAGTTTGCCACCACTGTGGAATGCGTGGTCATATTCGACTAAACTATTTTAAGTTATATGGTGTGTCTATAAGCTATTTTGACAATAATAAAAGTTTTTATCCAAAATTGTCAAATAAATTTCAAATCCTTCAAGACTACCCTACCTCTTTTGACTCCATGTTTTTTGGCTCTTAGGGTAGTGAGAAAAGTTTCATATCAAAATAAAAATTTTAATTATTTCAAGAAAACCACTGCTCCTATTAAAAAATCTTTTCAATCCAAGAAACCTTATAAAAATTCGTGCAATTTAGATTAGGAAGAATAATTTGAATGCATGTAAAACCCCTATGCATGCAAAAAAGTAAATTTTTATGATAAATAATTAGTAGTATGGTATAGATTAAGGTATACTTAATGTTTATTTTTTCTTAATTTGTGATTACTTGTTGCATGGTTTTAAGAGTAATGATTTGTTTTCTGCTGCTTTGTTTTCTGTTTATTATCTTTTACTCTCGTCCTTTTGTTTCTGATGGTAAATTTTGTTGAAAAGTATATTATATTTTTGATACCATTTTCATAGCCTCTATAACACCTTAGGTTTGAATTATGTCAAACTTCCTTAAGTGTGTGTGCCATTGCATAATTTCCATTCATTAAAAAAAAAAAGAGAAGTAACTTGAGCTAAGGGCAAGCATGAAAAATTATGAAGTTACATTTTATCTATCATATACTATTATTAATTGCATTAATGTGTGTTACTTGCTTTACTTAACTTCCTTTCTCATAATATACATTGTGTCTTCCTTGTAATGTTTGTATTCTCTAATACGTTAAAACACAAGGTTGATTCTTACTTAGTACAATGTCGCACTATTTTTATACTTTCTGGATTGAATTCTCCTTATTTTATGTGGATATTAGGTTTAGGAAGAAAAAGTATGAAAAAGGGCTATCAGTGGGACCAGTGAGAAGCCCAATGATATGTCGGTTATCAAAATAACTACCCTCTAGGAAAAGATAATTTAAGAGAAAAGTTACCCAACTTTAAACGTGTGAAAGCCGTCATATACAATAGATTGCACCAAAAAAAAAAAAAAAAATGAAACACAAGTTGAAAATGGTTTTTTTTTAATTTTATACCCAATTACAATATATGGTCTTTGGAGGGCATTCTATCTTGGCATTTGTAACTTTAGTGTCCCACTATATTTGGTTTAATCATTCTTAATTCACACGGGTACTTAGAGTTTCACTTATATAGTCTTAAACATTATATATGAAGTAATGCTAAGGGAATTTAAGTATTTCAAGTTCATACCTTAGTGTTCGGTCCGCTTTATTTATTTTTTAATCTCCAAGAATAATAGTAAATGGTATGTGAGAAGATCAAAGTGTGAATTAATAACTTAATTGCTCTAACATGGTTCAATTACTTCTCATTTATATAATTCCTTAATTTTTTATTTTAATTTTTTTGAGCACACAATTTAGTGAATTTTGTTGAATTTTAAATCTACTAATCGTTGGATATTTGGCTTTATAGTTAGTAAGTCATTGGGTGACAAAAAAGAGGAAGACTTTGGGGGGTTTTTGGATTTGTTGACTTTATTAGTTAGTTGGATAATTTATTGTTGAGATAGTCTAGTTAGTTAGTTGGAATGGTTGCATGTTTTTTTGTTATTGAATACTTTTCTTATTTTCTTTATCTTAATTGATTCATGTTCCATCATTCTTACTTCTTATTTTCTTAATTTTATGTTTGTAAATTTTATGACAAAAAGGAAGAGAAGAGTTTGATTATATTATTTTAAACTTAATACTTTTCACAAGGTGTTTTGTTTAAGTAGTGTATAAGTTTATACAGAAACATTAATCAAAGAAGAATTCACAAGTTCACATATTGAGGGGGAGTTTAACTTGATTAATTTAAATATTGGAAAAAGTTGTAATTTTTGTAGATTGTATATAAAAGCATTGTTTTGTCAAAAAATTGCTAAAGAGGGAGATTGTTAGTTTTATTTTTGTAATTAACAAATTAGTGAGTAAAACAATGATTTCAAACTTGTACTTGTAGACATTTGGTTAGGGTGTCAAAGGCGTAGGTTTGAAGGTTTTTTTGTGCCAAAGATACATGAATTAAGTAGCCAAGGTCTAGGATGTTGCCCGTAAAATTTCAAGTAAAAAGGAGCTCGGCAGCTATCTCGATGGAAAGTTGTTGGAAGCTCGTTGGAAAGCTCGCCCAACGAGATTACCAACGAGATTCTTGTAGTATATTTTTGTATAGTTCCAATATAATAATTGATCTACATGTCAGTGGATGTCTCGCTGGATAAAATAGTATTGATCTAAAGAACAGAGCTTTTTCACTGGTAGACTCGCTGGCTTTGTTAGCAAACTCACTAGATACTCCAAAATGCATGTTAATGTGGTTATTGTCTCGCTGGAATATTCGTTGGATACTGCATCAGTTCAAACAGATTGGACTTCAAGGCAGTTGCAAGCTCCCTGGGAACTTGCTGGCACAGTCAACCCAGCGAGAGATTGATGTTGTTTTAAAACCCAGCGGTTTTTTTGGCAACTTTCCAATATTTACAACGTTGCTCAATTTAAAGAAGTCTTCTTTTAAGATTTCCGAACATAGAAACAAGAATTACATTGTCTACGTTGCATCAATCAAGAAGTTCTCATGTCATTACTTAGCCAAAAATACTACATACTTGAGTTTTTGATCCTCAAGGTTGAGGATTGGTCTTTCACTAGTGAGAGTTTAAGTTTTTGATCCTCAGGGTTGAGTATTGGTCTTTCACTAGTGAGGGTTTATCGTTATTATCCGAGCAAAGTCTCAACACAAGGGATCGAGGGGTGTCAATTGTATAATTTTGTGGTTATTGCTTTGTAACCCATTTTATATAGTAAAAGAATATTGTGATTTTCCCAATTTGGGTGCCACATTTTGAAACTCCTGTGTACATTTATTTTTTCGCACTTATTTGTTGGTTGATTATTTAATACTATACTTCACATTTTTTTTCAATATATTATCTACAATACTTTATATTATTTATTTTCTTCTCACGTCTCCAACCTTTTTTTTTTAATTTTTATTTTTTAAGTGCAAGTAGGATCAATCTATATGGGGTGGCTTGGGGAGAGAGATTCGAAGCACGAATCTGGGTCACAAGGGGCACTCTGAATTCCTTGCCGCCGAACTTGGGCCCCTACCTCATTTTAAATAAAAATTTTTGTTTCTTTTTTTTTTTTCTCAGATTTAATGTATACAATCATCTTACTGATAGAAATTATAGGCACATTTATTACAATTTTTGATATATTTTTTCTTTGACATACTCTATTTATCTATTTTATGTGTCAATTAAAAAGTTATTTTTTCAGCGGAAGGATAGCAACTTTAAATTTTTTATCATACATTATTTTTAATTAAATCTTTCAATAATTTTGTATATATTTTTTTATATGTACATAGAAAAGCTTGCTTACATTATATTATACATAGATCGAACATAAAAAGAATGATTCAAATATCGTGCAAATAAATTTCTAATATTTAATGCAACTAACTACTTTAAGAAGTGTCAATATCATTTACCTAGAAAAATAATATGATTCATTGATTTTAAGCATTATACATCTATACATACAGGACATGTAAACAGAAAGGAAGGTGCAGTGTTTGTTCCCAAACTGAGAAGATTCTTGGAAGTTGCAAGGAATGCCCCTTGCGAGCGACTCTTTTTGTCTATCTAAATTAAATAATTAATTCTGATATCCCAAACAAAGATCAAAGGAAATGCAAGGAAATTAAGTGCGTTTGAAACACCGAAAATGTGAGAAAATTTTTAAAAATTTTTAATACATTTTATTCTTATCGCACTTTGTAAAATTTTTATAAATATATATATATTTACATATTTCAACTAATTTTTACAAATCTCAATAACATTTTTTTACAAATTTCAATAACAAAGATGTTTGGTTGGTAAAAATTTAGCAAAAAAGTATAATAAAAGTATAAATATTTAATGTAAAAGTAATATGCAGTACAATTTAATTAAAAAAAAGTATAAAAATGATAAAAATTAGTAAATTTTAATTGATTTTAACTAACCAAACACTTCCAATATTTTGACAGACCCTAATAATTTTTCCATAAATCCCAAACGACACTGTTCCAAAAAGTTTGACATAAAACCGTTCGAATAGAGCAGATTTAAGATCTAAAAAGTTAACACAAAAACCAAAAATTCATTTCAAACGGTACTATTCATCTTTGAAAATCTTAACTTAGTAGATAAGCCCCAAGGAGTGAGGGTAGTTTTGGTGCATAAAAAATATATTTTTTAAATGATTATTACGAGTAAGAATGAGTGTACATTATATAAATTACCAGAGTCCTTAAATAATTATTTACTATTTCAAAATCAATGACTAAAAAATATACTAGACATGCACTAGTGTAGAATTGTACTAAACCTATCCTCAATCCGAACGCCAAATATCAGAAAAATTATTCAAATTACGTTTTTCGTTATTTTTCGCCGCACCGCCCCTAAGCATGACGAAGTCTCAACAGGATACTACCGGTATTGCCTAGCTAGGTAATAAAAGCGGAAATGCGAGGGTAAAGTGGGCATCCAAGTCTCTCAACGACGTGGACTTGACAAAAGGCCATGTTGAAGTCTTCCGGGGAGACTTCCAAGTCAAATTGTCCATTGATAAAGCCGTGAAACCCTATTCAATTATTCAGGTTCTGGTGCGGAAAAGAATGGAAGCAACGCGGTTATATATATACAGACGTAATACTTTTTGAATTATCAATCAATAACAACTCCTTTTGCAACATCTTTTTTTTTTTTTTTAATATTTGGTGTCGCTTTACTGAAACTGCCAGAATTTACCCCAAAAAGAAAAAATGTCCCGCCGCATATTTTGGTAGTTACACAGTTCCTCTTTGATTAAATATTTAGGCATCGTTTGAAGGGTTAAGAAATAAAATAAAATAAAATAAAATAAATTTCTAATAATTTTTATAAATCATTTAAATTCTTTATTACATATTTATACATTTCCATCTTTATTAATTTTAAAAATTTTTAATATTTCACTAAAAAAACAAAATATCTAGAAGGAGGTTGACCGAGTGCATAAATTTTTTTTGATAATCATATGCTTCAAGTCGAAAGTTTTCAAATGAGTATTATTATCGCTATTTTATATGAATTTTTTTGAATCCGTTAGAACATAACAGATTTGGGAAAATGTTTTAACGGTTTTTGTACTGTGCATATCCAAAGAGATTTTTTGAATTCATTAGAATAGATTTGAAAAACCGTTCTAATGGTTTACTACCGTTGAGAAAGAGAGTAGAGTTATTGTGCAGAACATTGAATATTGATTTTTTGAATTCATTAGAACGGATTTGGGAAACTATTGCTATTGTTCATTTCCAAAAAACGCGATTTGAAAAAAAATACCAAATGTCAAAATTAACCTGAAATCACGTTTAATCTCAATTTATCTTTTTTTTTTTTTTTTTTTCTTTTTAAACCATTCCAAATGCTACCTTACATGGCTAGGTTTGTTTGAGAGATAGAAGAGGTGTTTGGAAAGAAAAAAAAAATGTTAATATAAAGAGATAAAATACATAGTCTCGTAATTCATGCTTTGTGTAAAAAAATTGAATTTTATAGAATTTTATTTATCTTTTTAAGAATTTAAACAATTCTAAAATGAGCCAGAATAAAATAATAAAATAATATATAAAATTAAATATATCATGAAATTAATTTTTTATGTGAAATTATTTAATAGTGTTGGATTAATGGAATAACTATCAACCTCACAATTTTTGTGATAAAAAATGCAATTTGACATTAAAATAACTTTCAAACTCACAATTTTTGTGATAGCCCGACAAGTAAATAAATACTTCATGTTGATGTCCAAAACTGGATACAGAGCACCTTCACAATTAATTAATTCAAAATATCCCTTAAAATAAGAGGGGAAAAAAAAAAGATTTTTGTGCTCAATTACCAATTTTTTCCAATTTTTAATTTCCTTTTTAACTTTCTCCTTAAAAATTACTGAACACATAAAATTATTATCACGCACAAAATCTGTTAAACTTTTTAAAAAATTAACATAAATTTGTAAATTATACAGATCCTTAGTAGAATGCACCTTCCGCTGAAATATTCCTACATAAGTGGTAGGAGCCACAATTTCATATTTTAAAGTGATAATAATAAAAAGAAATGTACTCAAAAAAGTTGGAGGTGTTTAAAAGTACAATTTTTATTAACTTTTGATATTTTTACCAAAAGTTACTGGGTATAATTTTTTGTGTATTAGGTGAAGTAAATAGTAATTTTTAATAATTTTTGGTAATTTTTGGGTGTTTGGTTAAATTTTTATCAACTTTTAGAAATTTTTAATAATTTTTAGCAAATTTTGTTAATTTTTAATAACTTTTAATAATTTTTGTATGTTTGATAAAAATTTTGATAACTTTTGAATGGAGCAAATTATTATAATAGAGTAAAAAAGTTATAAAATTAGTGTTTTACCAGACATTAACTTTATAACTTTTGATTGTTTTTCGCACAAAATTGCGCTTCCAAACGGGCCTAAGTGGATACAACCGTGGTGCTGAACCTTTTTCTTCTTTTTTTTTTCCTTTTTTCTCGGTGGGAATACAGTTGGGAGGCACTGAATATTTCAAGCTTAGATATTTTAAGGAAATCCTTCGTGTGGCCAATTGACATGATACAGTGATCAAATCTAGGAATTGAGCTGTCTCTTTGAATTTTTAATAATGTTATTATTTAAGAAAAAAGACCAGAATTTTCTGCTTTGGTCTAAGCAAATTCGAAAATATTTTCTCATCTGAATTCAGAGGTACCAATTAGTTTTTAGTGGGCGTGGATATGGGTTTGTTTGGAGTAAAAAAAATGAGATAAATTAATATAAATTGTGGTTTGGAGGGAGTTCGTAATGTGTGCAGTGAGAGAAAAAAATTGATGTGATATAAAGTTAACAGAGATTTATAAAAATTTTTAGAAATTTTTAATAAATTTTACCAAATCAAACGGACCAATGATTATCTACAGCCTGGTAAAAAAGGACAGTGATAATGGAGTTAATGTTTATGACCAATTCAATCGATTAAGATTCTTCCATCCGTTGATCAAACTTCTTGACCACTTGAATGGTTGGACGTTCATGAAAGTTGAAACCTACATTATTTATACGTGGTTCCAAGTTTTCAAAGGATTCCTTTTGGTAGAAATTTACTTGGAAAATTCCCTCCATCGAAAGGTAATTTCCCGAAGGAAAGAAAGAGTCAAGGCAATAGCAGAGAAGAAGCCGTGTCGTTCTGTCCTTGTCCATCATCCTATCTCCTGAGTCCTGTCAATAATTAAGCATAACCGTGTGGACCCACCTGTCAATTGAGCCTGTCCTTTTTAGTTCCTCTCTGTCATAAGAAAGAAAGACTTGGGAAGTGTTTAGGGTAATAAAAGTTCATATCATTTAATTCTATCATATACGTGTAATAAATAAAAAATTTAAATTTTATAAAAATTTTTGAATATCGATTGAGGGTACGTTTGGTTGAAAAAATTTACAATAAAAATATATAAATTTTATATAAGTGTAATATATAGTGAAATTTAATTCGATAGCATTAATAAATTTTAATGAATTTGGTGACTTCTAATTTTTTTTTGGTATATACCAAACAAGACTTGAGCCTCTCTTTTTAGCTCCTCTCTATCAGAAGGAGAAAGCGTAGGGTGTTTGAAATTGTAAAAATTGATATAAATTTATATAAATAACAGTGTTATAATATTTATAATAAGTAAAAAAATTTAAATGTTATAAAAATTTACGAAGATTTGTTGGGTTTTGTACACTTCTAAACAGAGTATTATTTATTTATTTATTTATATATTTATTTGTACCTCACAGGTTGATTTGTCACAGACCCCATCAGGTCTTCCCTTTCACATCATTTATAGGGCACAATGCAAACGAACGTCACCAACTCTCATATCCATCTCCTCTCCTATAAAAAGATGCTTTCCATTGCGTTGTGTTGTGTGCATACATACATACATACATATATATATATATATATATATTACAAATCTGAAGTTAGCTTGCACGCAATCAAAGGCGAAAAAAAAAAACCAGTAAACTAGCAAGCTAGGTAGGCTGATGGAGGAATCAACATCTGAGCTTGAATTGCCAGGGTTTAGGTTCCATCCCACCGAGGAAGAGCTGATTAGTTTCTACCTAAAAAACATGATCTTTGGGAAGAAATTGCGTTTCGATATAATTGGTTTTCTTAACATCTACCACCACGATCCATGGGAATTGCCTGGTATATATACATATACATAACTTGCAATTTTTTGCTGCTTTTTTTTTTTTTTTAAACCATTGCTTTGATGAGGATGATGATACACGTGTATATGTATATGTATGTATTTATATTAATTGGACAATGTGTATTTACAGGCCTGGCCAAGATTGGGGAGAGAGAATGGTACTTCTTTGTGCCCAGGGACAGGAGGCATGGCAACGGAGGGAGACCTAACAGGACCACTGAGACCGGGTTTTGGAAGGCAACCGGTTCAGACCGGAAGATAGTGAGCTTATCTGATCCAAAGAGAATCATAGGACTCAAGAAGACCCTTGTGTTCTACAAGGGAAGGGCACCCCGTGGCTGCAAAACTGATTGGGTCATGAACGAGTATCGTCTCCCAGATACTTGTCCCTCTCCAAAGGTACTACTGCTACTACTATATATATATATATAATTTATATTAATTTTTTCTACTATACTTATCAAAACAATATATAATTTCTTAAAAATAATAATAATAATAATCATCATCGATAGTAGATGTGTCTTTGCAAGAACCTGAATTGATTTCACAAGTTTGGCAGTGTGGGGGAGGAGCTATGTTGGCACAATGGGGTCATACCCCCAAAATTACAAAGAAAAATGTTATTAGTATAAAGGGTTTTTTTTTTTAATTAAGTTATATATGTATATATATTAATCGACCCATATTTTTAAATTATCTATCCTTTTACACTTTTGATAAATTTTTTTGTGTTTAAACCTCATAAAAATTTACTGCTCTGTTCCTGATAATGTGTGAAGCTTCTTTGATCACCATTTCTTTTAAGAAGAAAAAGGAATTGGGCTGGTACCCCTTTAATGAATTCACATTTCTTTTCTTTTCTTTTTTTTTTGGTTGGGGGGTGATTTGAGGTAGCAAATAAGAGGATTATAATTAAGGGAGTGTTTGAAGTGATAAAAAGTGATAAAATTTAATAAAAATTGTACGTTTGTAATTCGCACAGTGAAATAAAAAGTAAATAATTTTTAGAAATTTTTAGTATTTTCAATTATTTTTTTAAGTTTCATAAGTTTCACAATTCACAGTCTTGACTTTAGTGTAAAGTAGTTTTTTTAGGCACCAAAGCTTCATGGCAATGATTTTTGTGGAACTCTATACCTTTCAACATCAAAAGATTCAAAAATAGTTAGTTTGTCGTGTGAATGTGTATACTTATCATATGCATCCCCAAGATGGGGTCTCTTTTTAATATGTTTTTTGTGAACTGTAATATGTAATGCAGGACATAGTACTTTGTAAGATATATAGGAAGGCAACTTCCTTAAAGGTATTGGAACAGAGGGCTGCAATGGAGGAAGAGATGAAGACACTGACCCCACCACCTGTGGAAACAATTTCCTTTGGCAATCAACACGAGAGCTACTACTTGGCACCACCACCAACGGCTGAACAGCACGTGGCTTTCAAGAAAGAAGATCATGAAGATGATCTGTTAATGGTAGAAGATGAGAAGAAATATTTGGAAGCAGCTGAAGAGGTTAAAATGACCTCTGCTGCTGCTGCTACTACCAATTGTCTTCAGTTGCCATCAGGGAAAGAGAAGCTGCCGGAGCTCCAAGTCCACAGGTTCAGTACATTGGATTGGACTCAGGACTCATTTTGGACCCAGCTGAGGAGCCCTTGGCTTGACAATTTGACACTCTATGGAAGTGTCCTCTAACTTCCTTAGAATTGATTTAAAACTCCCAGTTCCTTGGCTTAAAAAAGGCTTGTAAACATGGATGAACTGTAGATAACTTCTTTTTGCATCCCAAATGGGGCCAATTTGTCCTTTTGAGGCAGTAAGTAGGCCCTTTGGAGTGATGAAATATGAAGTTTTGAGGATTGCCATAACTGCTCTGTTCAGAAGTCTTATATTTATGGTCCTTTACTGATCCAAGTTAATAAACAATTTTATATGACTCTTTTATTACTAGTATTCATAATTTCATTTTTCGCTGCTTTCACTTATTATAATTTACTTTACTCTCTCTCTCTCTCATGCTCACGGTTTTGGGGATTCAAAAGTTCAAGACTTCAAACTCCCTTGGCCAATATTAGATTGGTGGTAAATGACAAGAAATGAACAATAAAATACAAAATAAGCTGGAAGAGATACATGGATCACACGAAAAGGAAAGACAATAAAGAAGAATGGCATGTATTATACAAATTGGGTAAATTCACTTGGAAATCACCCACAAAAGACATGGCTGGCCCCAGGGCTGAAAGCATCTCTGAGTCACAGAGTACCCCAAGTTGCGCTACTCAGGACTCCTCTTCCTTTTCCTTTTTCTTTTTTTTTCCCCCTAAAAAATAAATGGTTACTTATTAGTATAATTTTTAGGGAGTGGGAGACTAAATGTGGAGTACTAATACTATTTTCCATTAAAAAAAACTAAATTTAGAGGTAAAAATATAAAGTCAATAAAAAATGCCTTTCTTAAAAGATAAATCTCATGCATGCTGATGTTGATTTATTTATAAGACAAATTAATAACGTTAATATGGAGGCTAAAATAGAATCTATGGAGGCAAAAAAGTTAAGGGGTCGTTTGGTAATGTTGTCTTTTTTATATTACATTTATATATTTTTATTTTTTATTTTTTATTTTTCGTTATCATTTATTATTTTTGAAATGAAAATTAAAACTACATTTAAAAATATAACTTTGTTTATAATTATTAACTCGTCGTTTTCATAAAATATTTAATTTTATTAGTTTTTTAAAAATTAATTAAATTTAATAAATATGTTTTATATTAATTTAATTCAATTATATAATTTATTAAAAATAATTTAAATAAAATATAAGTATTATATCATTTAAACCAATAAATAGAAAAATATATTAATTATAATTTAATAATATTATTTACTAAAAATAATTGAATAAAATATATTTCATAGTAATTTAAATAATTTACGATATTTATTAAAAATAATTAATAAAATATAATTCATATTAAATAAATTAATTTAATAAATTAAATATTAATTTAATTTAATTTAATTTAATTATGATATTTATTAAAAATAATTTAATAAAATATATTTATATTAATTAAATTATTTATTAAATTAAATTAAATTATTTTATTTTATTATTAATTAAAAGTAATTTAATAATATATATTTCCTATTAATTAAATTGACTAATTTAATTTAATTATTTATTAGAAATAAATTAATAATATGTAATGGTCCAAAAAAATTTTTTCTTAATTCCCAATTTTGTAAACTCTATAATATATATATATATATATATATATATATGATTATATATGAATGGGGGGGGGACACGCGGCAATGGAACCTTGCCCGCTCCCCCTACTTATTCTTTGCCAACAAATCCCCCCTATAAATAGTATAATCATGGGGGGTGTAAGCCTGGGCAAGTGGATCACTTGGAGTCCCCCAATACATGGGACACCCCTATATATAGAGGAGGGTGGCATAGTGCCGTGGGGCACACCAGAAAGCCGGGGAGGAAAAAAAATGAAAGAAGAAAGAAATAAGAGAGAGAGAGATTAGGAGCTAAATCTAAATTAATTTCTAAATCTTTTAATTAAACTCGTTCTTCACGTGCCTACACTGTTCGATTACAGAAAGGAGGTCTAATTTCGGAAAGGAGATTTGATTTACGCGCATGACAAATTTTCAGTTTTTCAATAAAGAACGAGATAGGGAATTAATGTATTATTTATATTTTTTGTAATGTTTTCTTTAACATAAAATAACCACAAAAATAATTGTGGCACGTTCTTAAAGAAAAATATTAGCTTTTTTTAGACCAACCTAATTTTTTTTAGTAACCACAACTCTTTGGGTTGGCCGATTTTATTCCCTTTTGGGCTCTTAAATTTTATAAATAATAATCTATAGATATATAATATATTTTTTTGAGGTAAAAATGTAAGTTAAAAGTTTATATGTTATTAAATTAATATTAAGCTTGATAACTGAATATTCGGTGACACCAAAATAATGATTAGTTTTTCTTTAATTTGCTACTTAGTGCTAAGATATACTATGTTATGTTATGTGTTTGTTGCAAGACAGAAAATAATTAAAAACAAATGGATGGTAATGGCAATGAAAGTATGGAATTGTAAAAGTTCATAAACATTATCCCTAAACTTTAACAAGAGAAAAGTGAAACCTATGAAAATATTGATTATGGGGAAAGCGAGAATACTATACAAAATATGAAGGGTCAAAAGATACCCTTATGTTGAAAGACCCTAAACCTGTGCAGAGTTGGGTAATCGTACCCGTGGACTAGTAATCTACAACGACAATGAAATGGCAAGGCTCATCGTGGTCTTTAGACTCGGATCTATAAACGACGACGCAGAGGTGTTTCACGACCCATATATTTATATGAACTAGCGATATTTTGGACTACCATTTTGATCGTGGAACAGCCTTACAGAATATCCTTCTCCCGCTTTGGAAAAAGAAAATAATAAAATAAAGAAAGATTAACAAGAGAAATAAAAGTTGGGAATTAATTTTGTCCTATTCTACTATGTGTTAACACATTTGATGATTTCTTGCTATATTCATTAGTTTTATGGGATTCCTAAAAAGCATTATAAAAGTATATTTCTGTACATCATGAGCACATGTGGCTTGATACTCACGTCCCTAAAAATTGTATTGCAGGTGCGGAGCTTGAGACTTAGAAGAGCCAACACAGCCGTTAAACCTCACAATCATATTGAATAGTTTCTATGTGTAATGGTTTCAAAAGTTTTATGTATATAGAAATATCGCTTTATAAATAAGTATGATTTATGTTATTCAATTTTAATTTAAGACTAAGTGTGCGTTTTATTATGAAAGTAATCAGTTCTATTGTCTATATTAATGAACAGAATGGTTAGGCACTCTAAAAACATAAATGGTGAGACTATAATGAGTCGGATGCATTAAATTTTATATTCTAAACGCACTCCTCGAAACCTCATAATTTTGGGGGCATGACGTAATATATATTACATATTAATTTAATTAATTTAATATTATTATATTATTTATTAAAAATAATTTTAGTTTAATAAAATATTTGAATAAAATAATTTATTTTAATGTGATGTAACAAAAATAGACAAAGTATTAGAATTGAGAAAATGTTCGTAACAAAAAAGTGAAAACACTTTTTTTTGTTTACATTTTTTTGTTTAAATTAAAAAACGTAAACAAATATAACAAATATATTTACAAATTTTTGAAAAGATAAATAGAAAAACAGAAAACAAAGACAATATTAGACAAGACCTAAGAATAGCATATTAAAGTTTTTTTTTTTTCTTTTTCTAAGCCTCCAAGGAAAAGTTTTTGTTTTCCACCATGATTTGCAAAAAAAAAGGAGGGTTGGCATAGTTAAGGCTTCCTTGACAAAATTTTTAATTTTTTATTTTTTAAAATTAAATCTAAAAACTCGTTTGATAAATTTATTTTCAACTATCAATTTTTTAAAAAATAAAAATTATTTTCAAAATTTTAAAAATTATAAAAATATAAAAAAATATTTTCTCAAGTTTTAATTTTCTCCCCAACCACTATTACCATCAAGTCCATCACCCATCGTTGAGTACCACCCATCGCCAATTGTCATTGGCTGTCATCACTTCTAACTACTGCTAGCTATCACCATCACTTACTTTCGGTCACCACTTCCAGTCACTGCCTATTTTCGGCTACTGCCATCGTTGACTAACCACCATCCACATAAGTCATTCATCGGCCAACCATTACTTTCATCGCCAATCGCTTTTCTAACACTATTAACTACCAACCAACTATTGTTACCAAGGTAGTGTTTTAAGTGATAAAAAAATAAGAAAAAATAAGAAAAAAAAGTAGTTTTGAATAAATTTTAGCGTTTGATGTTTCTTCCACATTATGTTTTTTGGAAATGAACAGTAATAAATCGTTAGAATGGTTTTTTTTAAATCCGTTCTAATAGATTCAAAAAACTCTGCACCCCTAATATATATATATATATATATATATATATATATATTAGGAAATGAACAGTGATAAACCATTAAAATGGATTTCCTAAATCTGTTCTAACAAATTTAAAAAATCTCTGTACCCCTAATATTTCTCTCTCTCTAAATCGCGTTTTTTTGGAGATAATTAGTGGTAAACCGTTAGAACAGATTTAGATCTGTTCTAATGGATTTAAAAAATTATGTGAGCCCAGACCACAATGATACTTGTTTGAAAAATTTTTACTTAGGGAATCTGATTGCCAAAAAAAAAAAAAATCGCACTTGATTAACCATCTTCTAGATTTTTTATTTTTTTAGCGAAATATTGAACTTTTTTTTAATTAGTAAAGATATGAATATATGAAAGTGTAATAGAGAATTTTAATGCTTTTTAGAGATTGTTGGAGTTTTATTTTGTTTTATCTTATTTTTTGGCACACCAAACGGTGCCTAAATATGTTTTTAAATTTTAATTTTTTTATTATGAAAATAAAAATTAAAAGTAAAATATTGAACTCCAAAATTAAAACTGATAATTTTTCAAACAGCCTGTGTCTTCAATTATTTTTTAATGAAAAGCAGGAGGCTGGTGTGAAAATACTATATTAGCTCTGTGACATTAATTTAATATCATTAAATTTTAATTCGACGATAAAAAAATATTCACATTATTTTAATTTAAAAAAATATAAATATATCTGAATAGTTAAATTTTAATCCAATGATTCTAGTTACCAGTCATGAGCTCAAATAACCCCAGATCCCTTTTTCATTCAGATCGAAGGAGCTAGTATTTTCGGCCTCTAAAATTTAGGCTTATAAGATTCTTTAAAACTAGGGATGTAAATTAGGCCGACCCGACCTAGGATTTCGAGCCGACACGCCCCTAAGCTCACCCGCCCCTGTCGATCTTCGGGTCGGGTCAAAGGTCACGCCACCCCACCCCTAACTGACCCCAACTGACCCAACCTATTTTTAATATTTTTTTTAAAGAAAATAAAATAAAAAATAAATCCCAAACGAACACATTAAAATCATTATTGATAAAAATTAAAATTTATCACACAACAACTAATTACGTAATTAATATTAAATTTAAAATTACAATTTATAAATGTAGAATTATAAAAAAAAAATAAATGATAGAGTAATTAATAGGTACATCACTTCACGTCTTACACATTCCAACTAGGTTGACGCCTAGAAGAGTGATTATCATTTGCAAATATTACTCTATATATACATAATTATTATTCATTACTAGATCCACTAGTATGTCCTTCTCTTTCACCTAAATACATTGCATCAAAATTAAGGGCAAGTTGCTCTTTTTCGACATCTTCCTGTTGTCTATTTTCCGTAAGATACCAATCTCGTAAACACATCAAGGCTTCTATGTCGGAGGGGCCAGTCGACTCCTGAATTGACTGATAACGCGTCTACTAGCACTAAATGCTTGCTCGGATGCTACGGTAGAAACAGAAAATGCGAGTATATCACGAGCTAAAGCTAAAAGAATTGGAAACTTTGATTGTTGTCCTTTCCACCAATCTAAAAGACTGAAATCATCTTCATTTTCTATTGGAGGTGTACCGAGATAACGTTGGAGGTTGGATGAATTTGAACTTGCACTTGTTGATGCATCTGTCCGTCGAAATGTTATTCTTCTCCAAAGGGATGTATTTCCACCAAAGTTACAATGAGAAAAGGATGTTGTGGTCATAGTTGGTTGGACAGTTGTACGATTACTATCATACCGACCCAATAGAGCTTGCATTTGCTGTTTAATTTGATTTAATTGTTCTTGGGCACTTTCATGCCCATATATCATCTCTAATAATTGAAAAAAAAAAAAAGATCTTCTTTATACCTAGGGTCTAAAATAGTAGCAATACCAAAATGTATGGGAAGTGGGTTAACATATTTATCAAATTTTTTCTTCATTACAACAACCAAATGAGCATAATATTCTTGGGCACCATATTTGTTAAAAATTTCATCAATAACCCCTAATTGATAAATAACAGTAGAAGAAGTAGGATAATAAATTCCACAAAATATTTTAGTAACAACATCAAAAACATGTAAAAAAATCTTTATAAAAATTACATTTGCTCAATCAATTGACTCAATACTATCTAATCCAACAGCTTGATTACTTAAAATAAATAAATCAATTACTTTTTGATATTTAATAACAACTTTTAACATTATATTTGTTGAATTCCATCTTATATTAATTTCATTGGTAATTTTCTAGGTTTTAAACTAATTTGATTGCATATGCCAGCAAATAGACTAATTCTTTTTGGAGAGCTCATGGCACAAACTACAGTTTTTTTATTTTTATAATAAAAAATTCATAAATGTCCAATCCATCTTTTACAATTAAATTAAACAATGACCACGAAATAATGGACCAGTTGCAGACAAAGCATTAGTTAAATAATTAAAACAAATATCATTATATGAAGCATTGTCTAAAGTAATAAAAAATATTTTTGTACATAATTGCCACGATGCAAGTTCATGCAAAATAAGTTCCCCAATGCTGAATCCAGTGAAGGGTTGTTCAACTAATTTAAATGAAATAATGCGTTTATTTATTTTTCATTTTTCATTAATATAATGTGTAGTTATACAAGGATATTTAATATCTTGGCAAGATTTTCACATATCGGCAGTCAAGTAAACATTTCCTTCAAAATTATTAAAATAAGTTCTTAATTCATCATTTTTTTATTCAAAATCTCGTAAAACTTTATTTTTTGAAATATTTCTTGAAAAACTACGATATTGTTGTGTAAAACTTTCACGAATAAATTCTTCAAAATGTCAATTTTCACTCATTGTAAATGGTTGTTCATCTTTAACAATATATCTAGCTAAATTATTTTGTGTTCTTGCAGAGTTATAAGAAAAAATATTTAAATTACCCCTTTCACTACCTAATTGAGTTTGTGTTATACGTGGAAAATATTGATCAATTAAACTATTAATGCGAGGATCATGTTGGTGCATTCTATTTAAATGTCTTTTTAAATGATTAGTTTCAGATATATTTCTAACATCTAATAAATCCCCACAAATAACGCATTTACCCTTATGCATTCCATCATCACGTGGGATTCTAATAAAAAAATCCCATGCTTTTAAAGTGCCACGCTGTTGGGCGTGGCGGGAAGATGATACACCAACATCACCAGCTGTGCTAGTAGGTGTTGGTATTTGTGGTGATACAAATTATTCCATTTGTTCTTGACGGGGAAAGAATATTATGTCTCTACCCTCCAAATCAAAAAAATAAGTGTCCCGTGGATCCATTTAGAACAAAATAATTTAATAAAAAAATTAAATTATGCAAATTAAAAAAAATGTATGTATGCAAATTAAAAAAAATAATTAAATACTAACTTGAAATAATTTGAAGCCTTGAATCACTTGATCTTGAAATCTTGACTTCAAATTTGACAAAATAGAATGGACTTGAGCACAATTGAAGAGCACACTTGAGTGTTGGTAGCTTGGTAGTGTAGAAATATGCAGAGAAATTTTGTTAATTTTTTGTGAGGGTGAGTGAATGCGAGTGTGGGGTATTTATAATGGAAGAGGGTGGGAGGTTTTGTAATTTTTTGAAATTTGTTGTAATAAAAAAAAGGACCATGGGGGGGGAGAATGGTCACTGACCCCAATGACTGCCTTATATATATATATAAAAAAAAAAGGTTCTGCCACTGCAGAACGGTAAAAAAAAAAAAAAAAGAGGAGAAAGGAAGGGGACGGGGGGCGCGGGCCGCAGGGGGGTCGGGCTTGGGTGGGGTCGCGGGTCAGGGCGGTGCGGGTCAGGTCAAGGTAACCCAAGCCTTGACCTGGGGGAGGGGCGGGCCGGGCCTGGGGCCCGACCCGAACCATTTACATCCCTATTTAAAACAGCGAAAAATTGTATCCAAGTCATACTTTGTAATCTTTTAAAGATATTAGTCATATCAAAAAAAAAGTATTGCTTTTAAGTCATATTAATGTGGAAAGTTTTGTATTTAAGTCACACTTTTGAGTGGGTCCCACGAGTTTGTTTTAAATATAATTTATAATATGACTTAAATGCCATTTTTTCTATAATTAACTGAGATGAAATTGCCGAGAATTATGGAACCGAGAATCACGTTTTCCGTTTTTTGTTTCATTCCTTATAAATCGCGTGAACAAGCATATAGTGAGATAAAAAGTCTATTAAAGGATTATATATGAAGAAATAGATACAGATTACACGATTTACAGTGAGATTAACGTCGGTCGAAGGAATACGTACGGATTTGGATTACGCATTTGGGTGAGTTTGTGCTGTGAACGATTTCGGTCAGTCATGTCTTCGAATTTGATGCTGCTATGTAAGTTTGGTACAGAGACTTTTGTAGTCAATTTGAACTGTGAAATGTCATTTTCAGATTTTGCGTTAAAGGTGTGTGAGAATTGGTCGAGTTTGAATTTGGAAAATGTATCATTTAGTTACTCAATCCATGAACATTCTTCATGTTTTCTGAGAAACGATGTTGATTTTCAAAATATGATTATGTTGGCTCGCATGGTTGGTTTGTGTTATATATCGATTGATGTTTTTTTCGGCGGTTTGAACACAGTATCGATCCAAAACAGTACCGGTACTGTTTCCAGCAGTTCCGGTACTGTTTCTAATAGTGTGCCAATTGGTGATGTTGGTACTGGTCTGGATTCGTATGATGATTACTGTGATGTTGATGTGTATCGTAGTTCAATTTCAAGCCGTAAGGATAAACCATTGTTGTGTTCTAATTGATCGTCATTAATATTGAGAGTGGGACAGGAATTCGTAGGAGGTGTTGATGAGTTTCGTGATGCAATTTGTCGATATGCTACAGAGGTTGGCTTTGAATTTTTGTATGAGAGAAATAACAAGGATAGAGTCGAAGTTGTTTGTGCAAAAAAGTTTGCTGAACGGTGTCCGTGGTCAATTATTGCATCATTATCAAAAGTTAATCGTAATTTTTACATAAGGAAATTCAACAATATTCACAGTTGTGATCCGACAATTATTAGGGATAGGTCTAAGAGGATGAGCAGGAAATCTTTAGGTAAGTTGATTGTTGATCAAGTAGCATTAAAACCTTCAATGTCGCCGGTCGACGTTATTATATTTTTTAAAAACAACTATGGCATAGAAATTAGCTATGATAAGGCTTGGAGTGCTTTAGAGAAAGCTAAAGACATGATTTATGGTGAGTATGCTGATTCGTTTAATCACTTAAGTTGTTATGTGAAGGCTGCAATGGATCTTAACCCAGGTAGTCATATTGTGTTGGATGTGGATGACGGTATAAACCGGTTTAGACGGTTGTTTGTATCATTTGGGGCTAATATACGTGGATTCAAATATTGCAGGCCTATCATTTTTATTGATGGTACTTTCTTGAAGTCACGTTTCAAGGGTATTCTGATGGCAGCTACTGGAAAGGATGCGAATAATGGTATGTTAATGTTCATAATTTTATGCGGTACTGTTTTTGTGCGGTACTGTTTTATTATGTGGTACTGTTTTTAGTAAGATGTAGTATCGTATAACACAGTACCAAATGTATCTGCTATTCAACGACCACAAGTACACCATACAAAGAATGGTACTGTTTTTTTTGAACTGTTTTATTATGCGGTACTGTTTTGTAATTCGGTACTGTTTTTATGTTCATCTGCAGGGTTATTCCCATTGGCATTTGCTGTTGTTGATTTAGAGAATTTCGATAATTGGTCTTGGTTCCTAGGTCATTTGCGTGAGATATTGAACCGCTCTGAAGATTTTACAATTATTTCCGATAGAAATCCTGGATTGATGTAATCTTTGCCAATTAAGTTTCCTACATGTCATCACTTTTTCTGTCTACAGCATTTGAAGAACAATTTAAGAGATAAATTTAGTCGTGGTAACAGATCTAATGGATCCCGTGAATACATTGTGAACTTGTTTTGTCAGTGTGCTTATGCTCCCACAGTTGCAGCATTTAAGGAGAAGTTAGATGTTTTGAAGAGGGAAGGGGGTGCAATTGTGGATAACTTTTTGAGTGGATTGCCTGTGCAAAATTGGACTAATGCGTATTCTTGTAGTAGAAGGTATGGTGAGATGTCTTCAAATGCCATTGAATCTTTTAACTCATGGATTCTTGATGCAAGAAATATGCCAGTGGCACATTTGGTTGACAAGATAAGGGTTAAATTAATGGAATGGTTTGCCATAAGAAAGCTCGATGCTACAAAGTGGAATGGTGTTCTATGTCCAAGAATGGAAGAGAAGTTTAATGCACTTGTTGATGCTGGTAGAACATGGACCATCAAGATGTGTTCAGATAGTATTTATGAAGTATTTTCTAATCTTTCAACAACTGTTGATTTGGTGAATTGTACATGTTCTTGTTATGGTTGGCAAATTTTTGGTTTTCCATGCTCTCATGCATTTGCTGTTATTGGGAGGATTAACAGACCTTTGAGTGAGTTTGTTGATGAGTACTTTCATGTTGATAATTACAAATTGGCATATGAAGGTGTGATTGTTCCAATACCAACAGACATAATCCAAGAGTTTGCAGACTGTAATAGTTCAATATTACCTCCAATAACACGGAGACCAGCTGGAAGGCCGAAGAAGCGTAGGATTAGATCAACTGGTGAGCTTGTACGAAGAATTCGTTGTGGTCGCATAGGCTCTCATAATAAGAAGACTTGCAAAGAGCCGTTGAGTTGAATTGTTTTTTTTTTTCTCCCAAAATTATGCTATGAAGAAGTCTGTTATTGTTTGTTTGTTATGGTACTGTTTTTGAATTAATAATGAGAATGAGTATGTTTCAATCCATTTTGTAATAGTTTTTTATTCAGCGATATTCATTTTTAATGTTGGTATTGAGAATGACAGCGGTATAAAATAGTACCGGTACTGTTTTTATTAATACTGGTACTGTTTGTAATAGTGTATCAATTTTATATTTGCAGACAGTACCGTTGTCATTCTTATATTTAAAGGACATAAAATTTGTTGGTGACAATAGCTGTAAGTGTTTTCACAAGCAAACTTCATTTACAATATGTTGGTATTGAGATACTTCATACAAACAGTACCGGTATAAAACAGTACCGGTACTGTTAATATTAATACCGGTACTGTTTCGAATAGAGTATCAATCAGCACTATTTTGCAGCACTATCAACATAACAAGAATCAACATCCCAAGAGTTATCATACAAAAATCGCATAAATCATGACTATTTATGTTGCACAAATAGTACCATTAACTGGACATTGACTATTTGTATTAGCATAAACTGTATCATTCAATTTACAGGAAAAGAATGTTGAATATACAAGTATTTTGTTAAAAAGAAACAGAGTGTGCACTAATACTGTTTTAATTACAATCACAATGTTTGTACATCACTAATGGACAGAAATTGTGTTAGCATCTTTGCTCTGTAAGCTTGTACAGCTTCTTCTGAAAGCATCGGTTCAAGTTGCTCGTCATTTGATATGCATTGCATTACGTAGCACACCATTGGCCCACAGTCAACACTGCACACAAGATGTTATAGATTGTAAGAATTTAGTTAGAGGTGTTCAACAATTTGCATGAATAAAAAAGGGTGTGGCTTACGTTGTAGATCCTTGTTGTGGGCAATTTGCTGCAGAAACAATTGGGTATTCGAATTCCATGCTGGTATGTTCAACATTTTTTGTTATTGGATCATTGAGGTATTGGTCTTTAAGTTTCAATTCCACATACTCTTTCTGATACAATATGACAAATGTGGAGACAGTATGAGTTTTAATAAACAGCACCGGTACTGTTGTAAATAGTAGAAAAGAGTACCAATGAAATTATGTATAAAATTTACATACAGAATCTTACCACTTTCCTTGCATCCTCAAGATACAAATCTTTGGAATTTGCTCTACGTGGTTTCATGGAATTATAATGTGTCCATGTCCACGTGTCTCTATCCAATACCAAAAGGGTCCAATGGTTGGGATCAGCAGGAATTCTCGTTCCACTTGTATTCAAAGGGAATACAAGTAGTCTGTATGTATCAGATAGTTTCAGCTTTTGATCAATTTGAGTGTCTCGAGCTGCATGATGTCTCTCAAATACCACAAATGTCTGCAACAAGAAAAAATACATGTTGTGAAATACCACATGCTTGCGGTACTGTTTCCCCCAAGATGCATGCTCTCGTAAAAACAGTACCGAATGATTGTAGTATGCCAACAGTAATATGAAAATAAAAAAGAAGTCTCATATCCATCGCATGGCTGACAATACCATATGGATGACAGTACCACATGTATGCGGTACTGTTTTTATGTATAAGATGAATGCTATTTTAAAAACAGTACCAAACGATAACAGTATGCAAATAGTACCAGATGAATGCTAGTTGAAAAATAGTACCAAACGATTATAGTATGCAAACAGTGCCATGTAACTAAAAAAGAAGTCATATCCATGCCATTTGCTGACAGTACCACATATATGCTGTACTATTTCTGAAAACATTTATGCTCTAGAAAAAGAGTACTGAATATATATAGTATGCAAAAAGCACAATTAACCACAGAAAGAGGTCACAAATCTCACCCAACACAAACTGCTGAAGTATAAGCATCTTTTGGGGAAAGTGCTGTTGACTGATTCATGTTGTGTTGATTCTAGATAGCGTGCATGACAGTCAATTAGCTGGGCAAATATTGTGATTAGTAAATATCAGATTAATTTGTTGAATTTAAGAAATAGTCAACATACTTTATTAATTCTGTAGAAATATAAGTTAATCATATATGCCTACCATGTTTGATATACTCTCATTTGCTATGAGGTTGTAGATATCTTCAATGATGATCATGCAGAGTGGTTCATTTGGTACAGCCCAAACAGTTGCACTGTGTTGTGTGTATACAGTGAGCAGTGAGATGTCAACAAGATCAGCCAAAAAAAAAAAAAAAAAACAACAACAACATGAGTTAAGTTTGAAATGTTTATGTTAACAGTACCAGATAAAGGAATGACAGTACCAATTATTGTAAAAAATAGAGAACAGTACCAGATGATAGCAAGTAATTTTTTTTATAATTGACAAGTAATAAAAAAGAAAGAGTTAAATACTGTCTTACGCTTTCCCCTCATTATCAATAAGTTTTAAGATCCGTTCCTTTTCTATATCCGATAGATGTGTGTTTTGTTGAAAAGTTGAAATAATCTGCTTAAGCGAAGGTTGCTTGGGCTCGGTTTGATGTGTAGACAGTTGTAGAAGATCAATGTCTATAACGTCAGATTCTATATCTTTCGTGACAACTGCCGCAGTATCTGCCTTTTGTTTTTTGGCAACCTTCTTTTTACCATTGTATGTGAACTCAGGATCTCTTTTCTTTTGGCGTGTTTTGTCCTTGAGCCTTTTGTACATTGAAGGTGGTTCGTTTGCAGCTGGAGTTTGTTTTTCATTGGTATCCGACTTCTTTGGCCTTCTAGTTGCTGCATGTTTCTGTGTCACCTGGTGGACGCTAGATTCGACAAGTTCAGACCTTAATAATTCAACAACTGCATTCACATTATCAAGTTCTTCCTTCAGGTTTGTGTTTTGCAGGTTGAGATTTTCATTGTCAATGAACAACTTTGTCAGAATTTCATCTTTTTCTGCCATTTGCTTCTCCAATTCAGCAATTTTATCATCTTTTTCCTTGACTTGTTGCTCCAGCTCTTCTATTTGTTCACGGTTCAAAATTGATAAAACTGAAGCAACTGGATCATTATTTTGCTGAACTGGTACTGTTTCTACTGATGCAGCCTGTCTTGCCTCTTGTTCTGGTTCCTCTTGTTCTGGTGCCTCTTGTTCTGGGACTTTTTCTGCTATTTTGTCTGGTAAGGTGCCTTCATCAGATTCTGGTACTGTTTCTGGAAGACTTTCAGCTATGGCAGATGGAACAGTACCAGATTGATCGAGTTCAGGAGTACAAGACACCTCTTGTTTTCGCTCGCTTTCAGTTGTCTTGTTCAAATGCACTATGTTTGTCTTCAGTTTTTGAAGAATGTCAGAAATTACTAATTCATCATCACTGGTTTTTTCTGACGCAATGATGTATTCTTCTGTTTCTGTCCTTTCATCATCATAATTATCATCATCATCATCATCATTATCATCATAATATTGTTGTTGTCCATCCTCCTCCTCGTCATCCTCCTCATCATCATTATCAAGATCAGGTACAATTACCTGATATTTTGTTCATCAATTATATAATTCATTAGTATGTCCATGAATACATTGTTGAATCTAGAATGATTTTATTTATCAGATGCAAACAGTACCATGAAACACAAAAAGAGGTGACAAATACAAAATAGCTGACAGTACCACATGGATGACAGTACCAAATGTATGCGGTACTGTTTTTTTAAGGATGCATGCTTGTTCAAAAACAGTACCGAATGTATATAGCATTCAAACAGTATCATGAAACACAACAAAACAGTACCGCATACATGGAAAAAAGAATAGGTCACAAATTCAAAGAATAACTGACAGTACCACATGTCTGCGGTACTGTTTTGTTAAGAATGCATGCTCTTTGAAACACAGTACCTAATGCACGGATGACAGTACCACATGTATGCGGTACTGTTTTTTGTAAAAGATGAAGATGAATCTATTGGAAAAATAGTACCGAATATTCTTAGCATGCAAACATGATTTATTTTATCATAAATAGTACCTGATTTTTATTCAACTTTTTGAGATTTATTTTTTTCAATGCATTGGACAATGGCTTGAGATCCCAGACTAGACATCTAGGTGTTGCACTCTTCTGTACTTGTTGGACCAGAGTGGTGTGCTCACAGATCCAGTACTGCATCATTTATAGGGCTGATTAGTTGAATGAAGTTCATAAGACAGTACCAACATATAATATAGAATATTATATGAAAAGGTTACCGGTAACATCATGACACAGCCTGCAATACATTTGTTCCTAGAATCTGAGCACAAACTGTTCTCCAAGAATTCCAGTATATGTGCACTCCAGTTGTATTGGCGGATTTGATCCAAATTTTCAACCAATGTTGTGTAGTGCCACGACAATGAATGTCCTTTGTTAGGGACAAACAACGTTGCCAAACAGAACAGTGTCAAAAGTCTTGCAACATCTTCTCTGCCAATGCGTGTTTGCTCTGCAGCAGCCTGCCGCAAAGCATCAGATATGTTCTGTTTCTTAATTCGTCGCAACCCAGAGAATCTACGAGAGACGAATTCAGTGCCTGGCCTTGCGATTTTTTTGACACTGTCTATCAGTTGTTCACCATCCTCTATTGCAAACATTGTTCGCAACTCTTTCTCTCTTATGCGAAGCTTTATTCCACCTAGGTTGAAAGATTTGGACTGTGGGTCAAATGTTTTGATGATTGTTTCCACATCAACATCGCTTTTCCTCGAGTAATCTTTGTTAATTTCACAGTTTAAAATAGTGAGGATGAGCTTCCAAAATGGAGAATGTTTGAGATATACATGGTGTGCTTTTGTCAAGTTGATGGTTTCAACTTCATTAATGACTGAGATTAGGTTCGAACGATACTGGATGTTCACCATGTTTGATTTTGTATGAGCGTGATAGCAATACCTGTATTTTCGTAACATTTGTTTTCTGTTAGAGATAAAATGCAATATCATCTAGATACAGTACCACTTCTATGACAGTACCGTATGTCTGACAGTACCACACATGCGGTACTGTCTCACAAAATATGCTTGCTTCGCAAAAACAGTACCGAATGATTATATCATGCAAAGAGCACCATTAAACAAAGAAGAGAATCACACATACAATGAAATGACCGACAGTACCGCATGTGTGACAGTACCACATGTCTGCGGCACTGTTTTTTTTTAGGATGCATGCTCGTTCAAAAACAGTACCGCACGACTCCATCATGCAAACATCACATGTAAACACAAAAATAGTTCACATATCAAACGAATAACCGACAGTACCGCATGTGTGACAGTACCACATGTCTGCGGTACTGTTTTTTTTAGAATGCATGCTCGTTCAAAAACAGTACCGCACGACTCCATCATGCAAACATCACATGTAAACACAAAAATAGTTCACATATCAAACGAATAACCGACAGTACCGCATGTGTGACAGTACCACATGTCTGCGGTACTGTTTTTTTTTTAGGATGCATGCTCGTTCAAAAACAGTACCACGTGACTCTATCATGCAAACATCACATGTAAACACAAAAAATAGTTAACATATCAAACGAATGAGAGACAGTACCGCATGTGTGACAGTACCACATGTCTGCGGTACTGTTTTTTTTTAGGATGCATGCTCGTTCAAAAACAGTACCGCATGACTCTATCATGCAAACATCACATTTAAACACAAAAATGGCTCACATATCAAACGAATGAGAGACAGTACCGCATGTGTGACAGTACCACATGTCTGCAGTACTGTTTTTTTTTAGGATGCATGCTCGTTCAAAAACAGTACCGCATGACTCTATCATGCAAACATCACATTTAAACACAAAAATGGTTGCAAATATCAAACGAATGACGGACAGTACCGCATGTATGACAGTACCACATGTATGTGGTAATGTTTCATATTAGGCTATTGTAAAAATAGCAACGATTATACGTTTTCGGAGAAACTAAATACATAATACAGTACCACAAAACCTGTTATTACAAAGATAATCGAAAACCCTAAACAATACCACACAATAAATATTCAAACCCTCGATATGTGTTTTATCGAAAAACCCTAAAGAGTACCTTTAATCGAATATAGTACCTGTTGATTGCGAAGCACTGTAATGTGTGGATTTGCTCGGCGAAAAGTTAGGGATCGATTGAGGCTTGATTTGGAAGAAGTTTTGATTAGTTTTCAGATGATTTGTGAAGAAGTTGGAAAGTCGCGGAACGTTTCCGATAAAACAGGGAGGTTTTCAAATAAACAGGTTTTGTGAGTGAAAAGATGCGCGAGGTCTTTTTTGTCTTTTCGTTACCCATATGACTTATTTACAAATAATTTTTAAGGGTATGACTTAAATCCTTAATAGTCTATAAATTATGACCGGCCTCCAAAAACCCCTTAAAACAGTGTCGCTTAACTTTTTTGCTAAAAAAAAAAAAAAAAAAAATAGGGCTTCCTGTCCTCTCCGCGCTCTTACGTGGTCTCCGTGGACACTTCAACTTGTTCGACTGTAGACCGGTTCAAGCTCTTTCTTCTTCAATCCCTCTCTCCAGGTCTTTCTCACTCTCTATTGCATTTATTCGCTGTTTTTGTGGTTTTTTTTTGGGGGGTGGGGGGGGGGGGGGAATGAAAGCAATCATCTCCCTCTGTGTGAGTGTGTGGTTTTACAAATATGTGCACATTCATTTCATACTAAACCCTTATTGGGTGCGTTTAGGATTATATAAATTTATAAAAATTAATATTTTATACTTTATTTAATGATTAAAAAATTTAAATTTTATAGTCTTATAATTCGTATTTATTAGAATTTGTAAAATTTTATATTTTTTTTTTTGTTTAACTTCAAACATTGCCATTATTTTAGTTGTTCTGGATTTTGATTGTAACGATGATGATAGAATTTTGTGGGTTTGTTTTATTTTGGTTACTGCAATATGGATTTTCACCCAATGGTAGTTTGAGGAGGCGCTGCGATGAAATCAGATTACATTGTTCTTATAATTGAGGGCTTAACCCTTAACTTGTTCTCTGTACTTGAACATATGTGTGGGGGGTTTCTCATCCCCATTTTGATAAATTGACTGTACATTGCTTGTACTTGCCGACTCGATATTGAAATTTTTGTGGGTCATTTTTTTTCGTGATTATATCTTTATTAATACTCAGTTTTTATTTAGGTGAAAATGTGATTGTTATTTATGCTATTTTAAAATTGAAGGTCTTAGACCTTGTTTGAGAAGGTTAAAAAAAAAAATTAGATTTCTTTTTTAGAAAGTGGAAAAACTAATTGTTTAATTTTTTATTAATTTGATATTTCTGTCATTCATTAGTTTAAAAGAAGTTTGGAATGTAAGAAGATAATTTTAAATATTTAAAAAAAATTAAAATATTAATTACCCCAAAACTAATTTTTAATTGTGGATTGCCAAAGTAAGACCAGGTCGTGGCATTGATGATGGGTTTGCAAAAAATCCCACGTTTGGAAAATGTGTTGGACAGCAACACTTACCCGAAATTCTTGTGGCCACAGGGCTGACACAATCCTAATGTTTTGACATAGATTTTTCTATCTTATGTGGTGGACAACTTTCTTTCCGGAGAGGATTAAAATTATGGCAACATTCACAATCCTAATGTTTTGACACAGATTTTTCTATTTTATGTGGTGGACGACTTTTTTCCTGGAGAGGATTAAAATTATAATAACATTATAGGGTTCGTTTGATTTGTAAAAAATTTCTAAAAATCTTTAAAAGTTATTCACTTTTTGCTTTACTGCCTGAATTACGAATCCATAAATTATTTCACTTTATCTCAATTTTTATCGCTCCAAATGCACCTATAATAAGATAAATGTTGTAATTTTGTGTGCAAATCATGAAATCAACCAGCTGAATCAAAGCTTGCGGTTTTGAAGGTAATTTTCTTTTTTTTTTTGTCATTTTTTATTTTAATTTTCGTATGTGATGTCTTCATTTATTTGTATCTCAGTGAATGAAATTGGGGACTGAATCAAGATAAGGTGAGGAATTGTTAATTTGTCCATCTCCTTTTGCTTTCCTTGTTTCATTAAAAACAGAATTCCTCGAGACACAAGGAGTATGTCACATTAGAAAACAGATTTTTCTAATATAATTTAGAGAAACCATGCCACCTTTAATTGTTTTCTAATTTAACGTAATGAATCCTAAACTCAGCTAAAAACTGGGTCAGATTCACCTGACTAAAACATTTTCTACTCAATATACCCGCAGTCGCATTAATCCTCGTATCGTTTATATATGCTGACTCTGTAATTTTTAATGCAAAGAAGTGTTCGATTCGAAGAGGTAGACCAGATGGACTGTGTAGCCTTCTATTTAGTCTGATAATTTCCAGAAGACATGCACAGATTTTTTTAAAGAAAACCTCTCTAATAATTCGAATTCTTATTAGTAATCAACTGAAAAGCTCGGAAGACTTGAAGAATTTAAATAGAGAAAACAAATTCTAACAAGACGTAAGGAAAAATAATAATACAAAATTAAACTAAATCTTTAACTTGATCACCAGGCTAAATATAATATTTAAAAACAAAAAACATGAGAATCTGAGTCTGAAATGATGGAATTCGCCCTTTCAAGAAGCCGTCAGTCACTATCGTAGGTCTAGAAACACATCTATCTTAAAAAAATACCTAAAATAGACATATTATAATGGCAAAACAGACACCATACCTGCATTTAGGGCCTAACTCAAGAATTAATCAGTTCTTCCTAAAATCCCTCCTTTCCATATAGTCTGATGCAATCCTGGTTTCATCGATTTTCAAACTCGTGAGTTTGGTTCGTTTTAAATTTATTTATTTATTTGTTATAGGTATATAAAAATTTCCGGCTTCCTTTTGCTGTAGAAAAAAAAAATGAGACTCCTGATACCAGAGTTTCTTTGATGGGCTGCAATTCAATTTTCTGAGTCTCGTTTCCTGTTTCCAATTCCCCTTATTTTTCTTCTTCCTTATTTATATCTCATCCTTATTCCAAACATAGCCTTAAAAGACATTGCCCCCAAGAGTAAAATGGCACCAACAGTTGTGGAAGACTACTTTTTTTCATTTAAGTACTTGGAAGTGTAGAATACAGGTATGCATATATTTCATCCACAAGTATGAACAGCCACATTCAGAAGGAGGCAGGCTTTTCTCTAACTTAAAAATAAGTAGTAACAAAATTTTGGATGCTAGAGCTAGCCAGCTCTTGATTTTGTCAACTAGCTAGTGGTTGAGAATGTTGAGGGAGACCCTGGTCTTGATTAAATGCCTGAACAAGCACTCTAGTTCTTCTTCTATATTTTGAATGCTAGACTCCATCTTCACCAATTTATTCTGCACTTTCTCCGCACACATGGTGGGATCAGATCTGATAGTGAGTGCAGTGCAGGTTCCAATTTCTCAAAGTCATTTGCATCTCCTTTTTCATCTCCACACCCCGCATTTTTTCGTAACACTTTCGAAACCAAAGACCAGCTGCTCAGCCTTGTTTGAACCTTTGTTGTCCCCGTGACATAGGACGGCAAGGACTCAAACGCAGCAAGAGTGACTGCTTCAACCTCCTTTAGCATGCCAAAAATGCCAAGAGTCTCCTGGTCTTTATCCAAGGGAAGGACAGTGCTTTTTCTTCTGCTACTCTTCAAATTCTTTAGGCTGCAGTTTTGGATTGCCTTCTTTGCCTTTTGTCTAGATTCGATTAAGTATCTCCTCGATTCGCTTACATCCCTCCTCCTGCGAAGGATTGAAAGAAGTTGTTGTACGTCTTGCTTCGCTTGTGAGGATGCATCTTTGGTGGTTGCACAAACATCCAAGAGCCTCAAGTATCCGTCCAAGGCCTCATCGATCCATTTCTTGCTGCATTCTTGAGCAAAAGCTTGTTGACTGTGTGGTAGTAGAAGCAAATCGTCGATGCAATTGTACAAATCTTCAAGAACACTTAATCAGTTGCTTGTTGATGGCGATGATGAAGTGGCTTTGGAAGCCCTTAATCTGCTCAGGTGCTCGTTGAATTGAGGAATAAGAGGGTGAGCAATAGAGGGCAAGCTTATGGAGCGAACATGGGAATGGGTTTTAGATCTCAAGGGAGAGGAAGCCATTTTTTGATCTCTTGTTGGGGATAAAGACTCTGCACTGGAAAATGTAGAAATTGAGAGTTGCAAGTTGTGGCCTTTGCCCTGCAAAATTCTCAATGTATATGTCATATGCATGGCATGAACTATGTACCTAGGAGACATAAGGAATCTCCTCATTCAATTATGGATCAAAGGCAATGTGATTTTTGATCTGGATCTAACTACTGCATCGGCAATGTTTGTGCAGTGTCTCCTCCCAACGTGACCATCTAAACTTGAAAATTAGAGGCAGAGACTGCATAGCCTAAAGAATACGATTCATTGTAGTAATATTTTTGTATAGTATGCAATGCATGCACGGGTGGCAATGACACTATATATATATATATATATATCTAGCAAGAAAAGCCCAGCAGGCCAAGCACAAGGCTTTCAATTTTTTTTTTTTTTTGATTTATTATTGTCTTTAATTTACCATGTAGCTTAACAAATATTATTAAGATTGTGAGTGAAGGTGGAGTCTACTTAATTAAGGGCGCAAACAGGTAAAGTAATTGGGGGGTGATTTGGAATTTATAATTAATGAAGGTAAAAATATAATTTCAAAGTGAGTGGGAACAAAAAAAATGAAAAAACAATTGGAATAAGGGCACAATTTCTAAACGAATAGGAGCAAAAACAGTGACGTATTGGTGTAAATTTCTGAGAACAGAAAGTGAAAAAAATAATGGGATATAAGTACAATTTCTAGATGAACAGAAACAAAAATAATGAAGTATGAATGTTATTTTTCAGATGAGTCGGGGCAATTGCTCTAATTAGTCCTCACATAGGTCCGCACTTGTAGAGCAACAAGACTGTTGTAGAAGAGGCTGACAAGATCCACGCTCAACTTCACAATGTCTTTACACGATGGAGGAAGATCCATGGAAGATGGTATAAACTAAATCAAAAGACAGTCTATTTCCCCTAACAGAAAGACATCCAGCAGGGCCCTGCTGTACCATATTCATAAATTGTTAGCTCCAAATTGCCATGTGAATCCAAGTAATTAATAAGATGACTTTCAAATCATTGGGTAAAAAAGGGGATCAGAGAAGCCCAAAATGACTGCTTCAACTTCATTAATTTACCACTGTAAAGATGTGGCTACAGTTTCATGGTCTTTGTCCATATGGCTAAAGAGGTTTTTTCGCCTTGTAACTGTCTGCTGCAAATCCTTCTTATAGGCCATGTAAAAGATAAATTAATGGAAAACTTATTAATCGCTTGCAGGGTAATTACCCTAAGGACAACAAATATATATATTATATATAAGCCACATGCATATAACTAATGCACACATGCTGTGCAGTTGTATTAGCAAGCTCTCTGTACACAATTATAGTTATATAACAAATACAATTAGTTGGTAATTATCTCATCATTGTTGTTCACAAGGTTGGCAAGATCCGCACACAACTCTTCAAAGTCTTTGCATAATGCAGGAAATTCACTAGCTAGTAGTATAATTTATATATATCCAGATCTGTCCCCCAAACAGAAAGACAAGCCAATTCAATTTTTATTAATCAAGCTTGCATGATTCAGAATTTCCACTTGGAAATTGTGGAATTGGAATCTTGCCAGCTTGGGATAATTAAATTATATGATGTCCCCTGTGCCCGAGTTTAATTTTTAGTTTTTTATTTTTTTAAGGGAAGGGAAATTATATGTTCTTGCATAGTGGTATTAATTTGTATAGAATACTAGATGAATACCAGGACATTTAAATAAGTCGCCTGAGAAACATCCTTGGATGGTAATTAATCAAAGTTACACAATTAACAATACTGGTCATTGGTAATAGGGGTGGAAACGAACTGAGCCGTTCGCGAGTTACTCAAGCTCGGCTCGAAAAAAGCTCGGCTCGAAGAAAGCTCGATTTGTGAGTTAAACGAGCTCGAACCGAGCTTGATTTTTGGCTCGTTTTAGATTCGAGCTCGAGCTCGAGCCTAGAGAAGTTCGGCTCGAAAGTTTGCGAGTAGGCTCAGTTAGAATAATATATATATTTTTAACAATATTTTTATTATATTTTTTAAATATATTATATTTTAAATCAAAATAACGTTGTTTTGGTTTAATCGAGCTATTCGCGAGTTTAACCGAGCTTAAATTATTCTTTATCAAGCCGAGCTCGAGCCTATATAAAAACTCGAGTCGAGTTCGAACATATTAAAGCTCGGCTTGGCTCAGCTCGTTTCCAGCCCTAATTGGTAAACCTCTGCCACAACACTCTTATCCCCCCTCCCTTTTATGACCCTTAACTCTTTTACTTTGTTCTAAGTATGAATCAAATATTGGAAACAATGTGCAAGATTTTAATTAGAAAATATTAATTTCATTTCAAAGGACTGAACCAATTAATGAACTATAATGAGAAGTTCAAGTAGAAACTGAGAGAAAATTTGGAGTGTATTAATTCATCTATAAGGGAAAATTACAAGTATAACTCTGATCATGTACAAGTATTTATTTATTCAGTACTAGTGGTTAAGGATGTTGAGGAGGGAAACCCTAGTCTTAATTAAACGCCTGAACAAGCCATTTTTTATCTTTTTTTTTTTTTTCCAATTGGGAATAATAAGGCTTGCCTTAGAATTTGGTTTTGATGGGGAGTCAATGTTTGAGTTGTGGTTCATCCTCACCAAAGGCTCAATATATATATATATATGTATAGTGAGGAGACAAGGAATCTCGTCCCGTTGAAGAATCATATCACCTGGCAGCAACGTGATTTCGATTTGGATCTGTATGCTCTCGCGGAGATGTTAACGCAGTGTCTCCCCAAACTCAATGGCTGGCATGTCTTGGAATAATTAGCCATTACATGGTTTTTTTAATGAAATATTTAACTAGTTGGTTCCCCCCCCAAAAAAAAAAAAAAGCAATGCACGAGTGGCATGTCTCCTCTTGCGAGAAACTGTCAGCACCATCCATTAATTAATTGTATTCTAATTTTCTTGCTTTTTGATCAATTTAATTCCATCCACATGATGAACCCACCATACATGCATGTGTGAAACTTCAATATTTTCATAGATGATCCTAGGCCTATAAAAAGCCATATCTCTGTGGTAGCTAGTGAAATAATTTGTTGTTTGAGTAATGAGCAATATATTCAGTGGCCCTGCCCTGCCCAGTTTGGTTAGGTTTAGGTTGATTAGTGTTGAAAAAAGTTGAACTTTTTTTAATCAAATTGTTTGATCTTTGACTCGAAAAAAGTTTAGCTCAAACTTTATTGGTGGGCAAAACGAATTCAAATCAAATTCGATTTGTAACTCATTTAGAATCCAGTACGAGTTCGAACCTAAAAACGTTCAACTCTAAAGTTCGTGAGTTGGTTTGATAAAACAATACATATATATTTTATAATAATTTTATATTTTCAATAATGTTTTTTACAATATTTTTATTTTTTATATTTTAGGCTAAAACAATATTGTTTTGGTTTAATCATACTATTCATGATGTTAATTCTAAATTTTTTTTTATTAAACTGATTTCTAACTTAAGTTCATTATAAATAGTTTTGTCTGAGTTAGAATAAGTCAAAATTCGATACGATTTGACTTGTTTTCACTCTTAGAGTTAGTTAGTTATATAATAAGAATAATTAGCAAATTAATTTTTTTTTTAATTTTTTTGGAAGCACATTAATTAGAAACAAAAATTAGTTAGGGGAAGTTAGAAACATGTTTACAATTGCTTCTTAGGCACGCGTACAAAGTTAATTATTAGGATTGGTTAACGACGTTAAAATTTAATGGTTGCTTTCCACGAGTTATAGCTAGGATTGCTTAATGACGTTCAGGTGATTGCTGTCCAGGAGGGTGGCAAGATCTGCTCACAACTAAGTGTTTGATTGTCAAAAGTCTGACTAAAAAATATAGTAAAAATATAAAAATTTGATGTAAAAGTAACATGGTAAAATTTAATTGAAAGAAAACATCAAAAATTAATAAAAATTGATAGGTTTTGATCAACCAAACACTTCTTAAACTTTGTTATTAATTCTCATAGTTACTGCAGGAAAATAATTAGTCATGACACGTGATTATTATTTTATAAAACTAATTGGTGTCTCCAAACAGAAAGACAGCCAGCTTTCAATTCTCCATTGTTTATAACATGCGGGATTCAAAATTCCAAGGCGAGTCTCTTATATATAAATATATGTATATATGTTTATATATATTAAATCCCCAACCCGGAGACAATTGGAATCTTGACAACCTTGGTAGCATAATAAAATGAAACTCCTCGTGTGGTTTTAGTAAATTATAATCCATGCATTTACGTAGAAAATAATTTGATTTTAATTTCTTTTTTCTATTATTTTTTTTAAAGGATAAGAAAATGAGGTATTCTAATTATCTGCCAATAAATGCAAGTTCAATGAGTCACCCCACCACCAGCTAAGAAATTTGATCAAACTACTCAAAATATTGACTTCTTGGAGGGGGAAAAATGTAGTTAAGAAATTTGATCAAGCTACTCAAAATATTGACTTCTTGGAGGAAAAAAAAAGGTACAGGTCAATTAATTGCCACGGAATAATTAATAATTACCATTTTTTTGAATACTAGAGGTGCATTAGGGGCCATTTGGTGCCCCAAATTTTTTCAAAAATTCTAAAAAATTTTAAAAGTTTCAAATTCTTCCAACCAAATTTCACTACGTGTTATTTTTACATCACACTAACACCAACTTCTAATTTTTTTAGCACTTCAAACATCCCCTAAAGTTTGATAGTGCCTAACTCCGCCCCCTAACAAATATTAATATTCTGAATACTTTGTAAGAACATGTTTCTGAAACTAATTTTCTGAAAACCAACACTAAACAGGGCCTAGTTTAGCCATAGTTCTAGTATGATATTCCAGTCAAATTGAGCAGGCAGCTACATGATTGTTTGCACGAGCAGAAGCTTGCCATCATGTATAAATATACACTAGTAATTGCCTGTACCTGAAGGCACAGAAATATAATTTAGTGTATAAATAATTCGAATTTAAATTTATAAAGTAAACTTACATAAAAAAAGTATTAAAATAACTTATAAAAATAAAAATTATTAATCAAAAGAGATTAAGGTGTAAAATTTTATTATTTAATACAAATATTATCACATTTTTTAAAATATTAATTTAAAATCTTTTATATAAAAAGTATTCAAAAAAAGAGGAGAGTGAGAGAAAAAATAATTCTAGCCATTTAGTAAATTCAACCGTTGAAAATATTTTAAATTCAAAATTCTAAACTTCGTTATTATATAAATGACATATTTTATACAAAAAGTATTAAAAAAATATAAGAAGAGTGAGAGAAAAAAATAAATAATCCTGATTATTTAACAAATTTAATAATTGAAAATATCTCAAATTCAAAATTTTAAACTTCCTTACTATATACATGACACATAGTGTAAAAGTGTATATATTTAAAATTTAAGTTTTAAGTATATTAAAATTGAAATTTTAATTTAAATGTTTATTTTTTAATAAAATTTTTAAAAATTTAAATTTTAAATATATTTTTTAAATAAAAATTTAGTTGATTTTGTCTAATAGGTTACTATACATTATTTAATATTAACATATAATATAAGTAAAATATAATTTGTATAATTTTACAAAATATAATTTATACATATAAAATATACGTATGTATAATTTTACAAAATATAATATATATATTTATTTGAATTACAAATTTCAAATTCAAAGAATGTGTTTTATTATAGATATATAATAAGTGATGATGTGGCGAAGTGATGATTGTGACAAATGTCTCGTCAAGAGGTGTTTTTTATTACATAGATATACACACACACACACATACATATGTCCACATGGGCTTCTCCTACGTCTTAATTAATTTTGCAATTTTCATGATACAAATTAATTAGAGAGTGCTCCTAATGGTAAGGCAGCCAGCACATTTCTTTTTCCTAAAATGCATCAATCTGATCTAAAACCACCACATGAATCTAAACTTTTTTTTAATCACTACCTTCAGACAATTGGAATCTCAACTCCTTTGGAATCATTAATCTAAATAAGACCCTCATGAGGATTCAATTATACAACCCATTCAATTATTTGAACTGTAAATTTGTAATTCATATTGCTATTCGTCAACATAATTTGAATCTTGAGTTCCTTCAAGCGATTAATGGAAAAATGGTCTAAGAGAACAGGAAATTAAGAAGTAAATGCATAAGAAATAATTTTGCAATATGAGTGTATTTATTTATACTCTTGAGGGACTAATTACAAGTATATTTCTTTCTCATTTACATTTTGAAGTAAGAACACCACCAAATTGTCATATGAGTTTTCTTGGCTAGTGGTTGAGAATGTTGAGGATGGCAACTCTGGTTTTGATTAAACGCCTGATCAACTGCTCTAGAACCTCTTCAAGATCTTGGATGCTCAACTCCATCTTTTGCAATTGACTTTGCAGTTTATCCGCATCCGATCTGCTTGTCTCGTGACCACTGAGCTCACTCAGCAGTACATCAACTTTCTCGAAGTCATTGCTGCGAGTTTCTTCACCTTTGGAGGATGGTGCTGCTGCCAAATTCTTTCCATGGATTAGCTTGGAAACCAAAGAGAATCCACTCAGCCTCGATTGCTCCTTCGTCCCCAGGAGGTAGGACAACAAAGACTCGAGCACTTCAACAGTGACTCCTTCAACCTCTTTTAGTGAAGTTGCTATTGCCAAAACTTCGTTGTCTTTGTTCAAACATATGTTGTTGTGCTTGCTCGTGATTTTCAAACTCTTTAGAGTCTTTTGGATCATCTTCTTAGCCTTCTTTCTAGAGGCCAAGTATCCGCCCAACTCTGTTTCGTCCTTTCTTCTGCGTAGCATTGAAAGAAGGCCTTGCACATCTTGCTTTGTCTGCGAGGAGGCGTCTTTAGCCACGGAACAGACGTCCAACAGACTCAAATATCCATCCAAAACCTCTTCAACCCATTTCTCGTGGCTTTGTTGGGCAAGGGCTTGCTGGGTTTTAGGCAAGAGAAGCATATCATGCAAATAATCGTAGGTGTCTCGGAGGAGGCTTAGCCTCTCGCTGACGACCGATGAAGAGGTGGCTGATTCAGATGACCTTAGTCTGGAGAAATGGTCTTCCACTTGAGGTACAAGATGGTGAAGCCTAGAGGGCAAGCTGACAGATCGAGC
This sequence comes from Vitellaria paradoxa, assembly GCA_019916065.1. NCBI lineage: Eukaryota > Viridiplantae > Streptophyta > Magnoliopsida > Ericales > Sapotaceae > Vitellaria > Vitellaria paradoxa. The sequence goes on from CM034238.1 coordinate 48,148,519, forward strand.
ATGGAAGTGGGATTTTGATCTCAAAGGAGAGGAAGCCATTTTTGATCTTTTTCCAATTGGGCCTTAGAATTGGCTTTGATGGAGAATCAATGTTTGAGTTGTGGTTCATCCTCATCAAAGGCTCGGTACATATATATATAGAAGGAAGGAGACAATGAATCTCATCCTCTTGAATCATATCACCTGGCAGGAACGTGATTTCGATTTGGATCTGTATGCTCTCGCGGAGATGTTCACGCAATGTCTCCCCAAACTCTATGACATGTCTTGTAATAATTAGTCATTATATGGTTTTTTTTAATGAAATATTTAACTAGTTGGTTCATTAAAAATAAAAAATGCAATGCACGAGTGGCATGTCTCCTCCTGCAAGGAACTGTCAGCACCATCCATTAATTTATATAATTTATTTATTTGTTATTATTATTATTATTTTGGCTTTTTGATCAATTTAATGGCATCCACATGATGAACCCACCATACATGCATGAGTGAAACTTCAATATTTTCATATTTGATCTCTGGGCCTATAAAAAGCCATATCTGTGTGGTAGCTAGTGAAATAATTTGCTGCTGAGTAGTGAGCTATTGGGTGGCCCTGCCCTGTCTAGTTGGTTGGATTTATTAGGGTCGGAAACAAGTTGAACTTTTTCCGATTGAGTTGTTTGAAATCGACTCGAAAAAATCTTAATTTGATCTCGAATCAAACTCAATTTGTGACTCGTTTAGAATCAAGCTTGAATTCAACCTTAAAGAAGTTGGGTTCGAAAGTTCGGAAGTTGGCTTGATAAATTTATAATATATATACTTTAAAATACTTTTATAATTTTTTAATAATACTTTTTGTAATATCTTATTATTATATTTTACACTAGTTTTAATTTAATCGAGTTATTTGCAAACCAATTTCGAGTCTAAATTTTTTTCTCTATGGAGCCTAGTTTGAGCCTAATATAAATAACTCGATCTGACTTCAAATAAATTAAAACTTGATTTGAATCGATTTATTTCCACCCTTATAGGATTAACTAGTTATATAATAGGAGTAACTAGCAAACTAATTTTTTATTTTTTATTTTTTGGAAGCATATTAAAAGTGTTTGGTTGGTAAAAAATAGAGTAAAAATTACAATAAAAGCAGAAAGATGTAACATAAAGGTAAAATGTAGAAAATTTTGATTGAAAAAAAGTATCAAAAGTAGTTAAAAATAGTGAGTATTAATGGTTTTTGATAGTGACAAATAGTGCCTAATTGGAAACAAAAGTTAGTTACCGAAAGTTAAAAATCATATTTCCAATTGCTTACTAGGCACACCTGCAGAGTTAATTATTAGAATTGGTTAATGATGTTCAAATTCAATGATTGCTTTCAACGAGTTGGCTAGGATTGGTTAATGATGTTCAGGTGATTGCTGTCCACGAGGGTGGCAAGATCCGCGCACAACTAAACTTTGTTATTAGTTCTCATAATTACTGCAGGAAAATAATTATACATGTGATTATTACTATTATTATATAAAACTAATTGGTGTCTCCAAACAGAAAGACAGCCGGCTCTCAAGTCTCCATTGTCTAAATATCAAGGCGAATCTCTTATATATATATATGTATATATATTAAATCACTACCCTGGAGACAATTGGAATCTTGCCCACCTTGGTATCATTAAATAAATGAAACTCCTCGTGTGGCTTGAGCAAAATATAGTCCATGCGTTTAAATTAGAAAATAATAGAGTTTAATTTTTTTATTTTTTTTTTAAAGAAAAGGAAAAGAAAATGAGATATTCTAATTACCTGCTAATAAATATAAGTTCATTAAAATTTAATGGTTCAGATACATTCATTTTTTTTTAAATAAAAAAGTATGAATATATCTGAACTATTAAATTTTAATATAACAATTCTCAACTTCAATGTCACCGAACTCCAGTCAAATTGAGCAGGTAGTTACATGATTGTTCGCCCAAGCTGAAGCTTGCCAGTAGCAAGATATGTATATACGCATACATATATCCACATGGGCTTCTCCCACGTCTTAATTAATTTTGCAATTTTCATAATACAAATTAATTAGAGGGTGCTCCTAATAGAAAGACAGCCAGTGCATTTTTGTTTCCTAAATGGCATCAGTCTGATCTAAAACCACCACATGAATCTAATCTTTTTTTTTTTTTTTAATCGCTGCTTAATGTTACCTTCAGACAATTGGAATCTCAACTCCTCTGGAATCGTTAATCTACATAAAACCCTCATGTGGCTTCAATTATTTGAACGGTTATTCATACTGTAAACCACAAAATTTTCACCTTTTTTCATCAACATAATTTGAATCTTGAGATCCTTTAACTTCAAGTGATTAATGGAAAAATGGTATAAGAGAACATGAAATGAAGAAGTAAATGTACAAGAAATAATTTTGCAATATATATGAGTGCACTGATTTACTGTCGGAGGACTAATTACAAGTATATTTCTCCTTTACATTTTCTGGTAAGGACAACACCTAATCGTCATGTGAATTTTCTTGGCTAGTGGCTGAGAATGTTGAGGAGGGAAACTCTGGCTTTGATTAAACGCCTGATCAACTGCTCTAGAACTTCTTCGATACCTTGAATGCTCAACTCCAAATTTACTAGGTGGTTTTGCAAGGTCTCGATGTTCTTGTAATTGTCACAAGATTTGCGACCAACGAGTGAGTTCACTGCCTCGTCAACCCCCTCGTATTCACTCAAAACTGTTTCCTCCTTTGCTTCACTCTTGATGATCTCGTGCTTCATCAGTTTGGAAACCAAAGACCAGCTGCCACCGCGCTTCGGTTGCAGCTGAGTCCCCACAACAACGTAGGACAACAAGGACTCTAGTACTGCTAGTGTGACTGCTTCGACCTCTCGTAGCATACTAAAAGTGGAAAGAGTTTCACCGTCTTTGTCCATGTTGTTGTTTCTATTCCTCTTCAAATCCCTCATCAACTTCTCAATTGCCTTCTTCATCTTCTTCCTAGAGGCTAAGTATCCTCCAACATTACTTGCGTCCCTCTTTCTGCGCAACAACGAAAGGAGTTCCGTTACGTCCTCCTTCATCTGCGAGAAGATGTCTTTAGCAGCTGCACAGCCATCCAAGACCTTGAGATGGCCGTCCAAGGCATCGTGGAAGCATTTCTCGTTGTATCCTTGGGCTAAGTCTTGTTGAGTGTGTGGAAGTAGAAGTAAATCATCGACGCAGTCGTACAAATCCTCGAGGCTGCTCAATCTGTTGCTTATCGATGGCAATGAGGAATATGTAGTAGATTCAGAAGCCCTTAGTCTGCACAAATGATCGTTGAATTGGGGAATGAGTGGATGAGATTTAGAAGGTAAGCTTACAGAGCGGGCATGGAAATGGGATTTTGATCTCAAAGGAGATGGAGCCATTATTCTTTCAGATCAAATGGATCAATATCAAAAACCGGAAAGTTGAGTGTGTTCCTTACCTCGGCAATATGTTCAATATACATATATATATATATGGTGGGCATGTGTAGGAGAGACAGAAGGAATCTCATCCTCTTCAATTATCAGGGGATGCATTGTAATTAACGTGACTGTGATTTGGATCCAAAAATGCTTGTCTTGGCGATGTTCACGGAGTGTCTCCCCACCAAGAGGTTCCAAACTACTGCCCCAGTTGTTCATTCTTTTGAAATCACTGGCATATCTTATAGCACAAGAGGCATGTGATAATGATGTACTTAATAATCCATACAATTTAATTGCACGAGTGTCGCGCAACAATGTTTTCTTTTTCATATATACATATATATATACACAAGCGCGATCAATCACTTTTTTTTGTCTAGTAAATTTCATTTTGAGATTCAACAAATGATGCAGCAAAGTCGGCCGCTGCTTTGCCTATCTGAGACATAACATGGCTCAACAGTAAGAAAAAAACAATGGTGCTAAGGAGGAACATGAATAGTTGTATGCTTTTGGCCCTTTCTTCTTCCTCCCTCTAATTACCAATAGGAATTCAACACATTGAAAAAACAATCATCGAATGATCAATGTAGCAGCTTACAATATGATCAGTGATTTCATGTTTTGTGGTTTAGTAGATCTTGTTCATTCAAGCCAATCCAAGCCAAATACCCACAAAACCATGTTGCACAAACTCTCCCCAGCAGAGCCACACTTGGAACAGTCACCAACCAACAGCTCTCGCTCCATTCTTCAACAAATTAATCCCTATAAGCAAAGTATTATCTTAAAGTTTTCCATAAGAAAGTTTTCATCTAGATGGATTCTTTAAATCCCAAAAATCTTTTTTTTTTTTTTTCACACGCTACGCAAACCCCTTTTTTCTTCTAGATAGTTACTTATTTCCAAAAAAAAAAAAAATGATTTTAACAAAATAACCTGACAGTCCCTGGACAATTTCATCCTCATAAGCATAAATAGGAATATAAATTTTAAAAAATGGCTACCACAACATCACTAGAGAATATGCACTGCAACAAATGTTGGCCTAATGTTTAGGCCACTAGGACACTAGTTTTGAAAAAATGTCCTTGCATGCCTGTGAAATCTAATCATTTGTTCATGTAAGAATGAACGGCTCAGGATTTGGAGTCCCCAAAAATGGGTTATGAATTATTCTAGTAGTTTATTTTTTTATTTTTTTATAAAAGTAAAACCAATATCATTTCAACTTTCGTGTCCCGTGCACATTTTGTGTAAACGATCTCAGATGGCCGTGAAACTTCACAAGCAATGCTATTTTATCATTTGCGCTCTGCAAGAACAAACAGTTTGGGATTTGACATCCCATGGAGTAGTTATGAATCATTCTAGTTTTTATGCAAAACTGGTCGTATTTTGTTTCTAGTGGCCTCGGTTGGCCGTGGGATAATAGGTTTTTGAGCTCAAAGGAGAGGTGGCCATTTTTCTTCCTTGGAGAACAAAAAGGCCAAACATGTGTTGGGTTTTTTTAGTGAGATTGCAGGCCAATTCAGTTTCTTTAATGTCATCTTGCTGGCCTTTTGGTGTATGAATGCTGATTACTATACAAAGAACATAGAATTAATATTTGAGAGCTAATGCTAACGGGGATTTCTAAATCTATGGTTGTTGTTAAGTACCCTAATTTGCAAGTGTCGAAGACAATTTTGTTTGGGCAGAATGCATGGAATGTTGACTGGATAGCAGTTTCTGAACATGTTGATTTGGAGATCATAGCAAGTATATTGAATGTAAAACTACCAGGAATGTACATAGCATCTTTCATTCAAATACAAAAAATATTTTTACAGCAACAATTTTGATAGCCAAGCCCAAGCAGCAATGCTTTTCCAGGCTAGTGATTTAGAATGTTGAGAAGTGATACCCTGGTTTTAACCAAATGCCTGTACAAGCATTCTAGTCCTTTTTCAAGTTCTCGAATGCTCAACTCCATCTCAACAAGTCCCTTCTGCAAATTGTCAACATGACTTTTGACATATTCGCTTGTCTTGTGACTCAAGACTCTGGACAACGCAGAATCCAAGTTCTTGAATTCACTTATCTGCTCTGCTACATCAGGTGCTAGACCCTTGAATTGCATCAATCGTTGCATAATCAAAGACCTTGAAGTTTCCTTCGGTGCTGCTATGAAAGACAAAAGGGACTCTAGCACTTTGACACCGACTGTTTCGACATCTTTCAGCATGCTTACAATGGCCACTGGCTGATCATCTGCGTTAAGTACGCGTTTGATATTTCCCACGCGCTTCAAATTCCTCACAGCCTTGCGGATTGACTTCTTCACCTGCTTCCTGTAGGCAGAGTAATCACCAATCTCACTCGAAAGCGCAAATTCATTGCCTCTTCTTCTGCGAAGAATCGATTGAAGTTCTCTTACGTGTTCCCCTGTCTGCAGCAAGCAATCCTTTGTCATGCTACAAACATCCAAGAGCCCCAGGGATCCCTCCAGCAATTCAACTACCCATTTTTCTTGGGATTCTCTTGATAAGGCTTGTTGGTTGAGTGGCAACAGAAGCATTTTCTCAACAGAATCATATAGATCACAAAGGCCACTCAGTTTGTGCCCTAATGTTGAAGATGTTGAAGGGGCAGATTCAGAAGCTTGTAATCTATCCAAAAGAGGAATTACAAGAGGGTGGGGTCTAGAGGGCAAGCTGACGGAACGAGTGGGATAATGGGTTTTAGAGCTCAAAGGAAAGGTGGCCATTTTTCTTCCTAATAGGGAAAAAAAGGTCCCAAACACTCGGATGAATGGAATTCACCCCAGCAAGCAATTTTCTGGTCTAGCTTCCTTCGCACGAGCTGCTTAATGTGGATATATACATATATATATATATCACGAGTTTGAAGGAGACAAGAGGGATCTCGACTCTTTTGAAAGCCACACGAGTGGTAATGTGATCTTGATTTGATCTGAACAACACTATATATCTAAGCAACATCTACGCAATGTCGCCTTCCCACCAGGCGCCCAGCTCACCGTATCCAATTGTTATTAGCCCTAAAATCACAGGTAAATCTTGTTGTAATATGCTAATTAATGATACACACACACACACACACACACTTCACTAAATAAGGCCTATGAGAATAAAATATGCAGCAGCACACGGGTGGGGTTGACCCCCTCCCACCAAATACAAGAAAGGGATACCAAATTATATAGTTTTTGTCCCTGTCAGAACAGATTTATTATGATCGAGTTGGCCATTCTAATTTTGTCCCGTAATTTATTTCCACGTACCATTTTTTTTTTTTAACATATACAAGACATTTGTCATTTGAAATCAATCATTATATACGACAGGCAGGTGTACAAAATTCTCGCCTTGCGCAAGATCTAAAGAGGGTCAGACCACAAGAATCTACTATACGCAGTCTTACCTTACATTGCATGCAAGACACTGTTTCCACGACTCGAACCCGTAATCTCAAATCATACGACGATAACTCTTACCATTGTGCCAAGATAATAAACAATGATTGATTTCAAATTAACAAAAGTAAAAATGATCACCTTTTTGTCCTCAAAAAGATAAATAAAGAACAATGATTGATTTCAGATTCCAACACCATATTTTTAGATCAGCTCGGAGTCGGTCATTATAGGCTTACAGCAAAAGCAGAGAACAAGAGTGGTATTTTTTTCTTTTTCTTTGTTTTTTTTTTTTTCCTCTCTTTTTTTTTTTCCCGGGAAAAGGAAACAGGGTGTCAACGCCAGCCACTCGTGCATCACATTAAAATCAGAAGGTGCAAGATCATGATCAGGTAGGCATGTGATTTTTTCATAAAAATAATTGGTGCTCAGCTGGAGACAAAGTGGGAGGGAGACATTTTGCATTAAGATGGGGACTACTTTTTTTTTTTTTTCCTTGCGTTGGGGGTACAGCATCAACCCATGGGCCACATAAATGGTTGATATCACACAATCCTGCATATATATATATATAACTAGAAAATAATTAGTTGAGCTGGGAACAAGGGCGTGGGGAAGACCATTGCATAAACAGTAACACCCCCAAAATATATGTATATATGCTCAAATAGGGCAGAGCCTGTCTAGGCACTTAATCCAAAACAGTGTCCCTTCTCAGCATCCTCAAGTTTTCAGTACGTAGCAGCCTCGGTCATAACTCATCAAAACTACTCAAATTCACCACCATGATTGGTGACATGCATGATTCTTCCTTACAAAGCCAGCAAGCCCCTATCTCAATTCTAAACATCTAGCGAAAAAAGTGTTTTGCATTTGAAAAGGGTCGTGCATGAAATTCAGAAACATGTGATTTATTGCAAAATACTAGGGGTGGCAAAATGGGCGGTTTGAGCGGATTAGTAATGGGTTTAAACGGGTTAGAGGTTAAATGGGTACAACCCAGACCCACCCATTTAAAAGGCGGGTTAGATATGGGCGGGTTGAATATGGATTATTATAAACCCATAAACTCATATCATAACTCATTTACTTATAACTTAACTTTCTTTTTAAAAAAAAATTAAAAATTTATTTCAATTAACGTGTATATATATAAATACATCGATATTTATTTTAATTAATATAATATTATACATATTATATAATATTATATATTATATTTACAATTTTAAGTTAATTTTAAATTTATACGAACCGATTTATTTTTTATTCAATTTTAAATCAACAATTCTCTCTCTGTGTGTGTGTGTGGGTCCGCGCGCGTGCTCGAGTGTGTGCGCGTGTGCGCGCACGTGTGTAGGTGTGTGTGCGAGTGCGTGCACGTGTAAAGAAGAAGATTAAACTAATTTTTTTAATTTAAATGAGTGTTTTAACGGGTCCCGTTTTACAACTCAATTGCACTCGTTTATAAATGGATATTTTATAAGTTACTCAATTACAATTCAATTAGTAAAATAATAGTACCTAAACCCATTTATTATAGGTTTAATTGAGCGGATTGATGGATTTAGGTCGATTTTGCCACCCCTACAAAATACACACACAAAAATATGATAGTTCCCATGAAGTGCAAAAAAAGAAGCTTCCATTCGTTGATACCAATAACACCGATTTCTCTATATTAAATTTGCAATTGCGAAGACAAATCGAATTCCGTGACTCAGATTTTACAAACTCGGAGGTGTTAAGAACAATGGGTGTGGTGAATCAATTTATTTGTGGTTACTACATGCGTAAATTCAAATTCTCATGATCCTCTACCAACCTTCGGTTTCTTCTCTTCAAGCCCTGCAGCTTCATTCAACATGTCGGCAGCATCCTGGTGCATGTCCAGCTTGGCAAGGGCAACCGATTGCATGTAAAAGGCCGTCGACCAGTCTGGATAGACACATTGTGCTTGCATTGCATCTCGAAGAGCAGCATCGGGTTGATCACATAGGAGATAACACAGGCTTCGTCGTGCATAAACGGTTGGAGAGACCATGGTTCCTACATCTATAAACTACAAACACAACCAAACGAAAGGAACCACGGAGAACATCAAATTCGTAGTTGTCACAATCTTGTGTTCATCCAAGAACTAAATTTATTAATCCCTCACAAAACTGCATAAAAATATGAGTCTGGTGGACAGAGGAGGACCATTGGCAATGGAAACATCAAATAAACAAAGGAAAAGGAAACGTTAATATATATACATTTGTAAATGGTCAAATTAGCCATAGAATACACTGGAGATGATAGCATATTCGCATGTAGTAGCTGCATTCCAGCCCTACAGATTTTTTTTTTTTTTTTGAGAGTCAACTACCCACTGGCCAAAGGTTAGATCAGTAAGTGTATTAACCACGTATCATAACACTTTATGCGAATCCATACCTGAGAATAACAATCGATGGCAGTTCTAAAATCCTTGTCACGAAATGCATAGTCCCCACGCTTCCTTGCCTCTAGGATATCTCTCATCTGCTGAGTCCACTCTTGGAAAGATAACTGAACCAAACCACAACCACATAAACATTATAGCATAGAACTTAAAGTAGATGTGAAAACCCCTTGCAAATGTCAATTACCTCATTGGTTCCTCCGTCATCTTGGTAGTGTGCGGTGACCAAGATTCGATGAATTGCTGTGAGATCCATCCGTGAGCAGGCCTCACCCATTGCTGAAAGAGGGCGTTGTGGGGTCGGTGGGGCTTCCTCGTGCTTTGAAATCCCAAGCATGACATAAGCAGGAACCTGAAAGTCAGACCCAGAGTCACTGATTAGATCCTTAAAGCACTGCTCCTATTCATATTCTAATGAAGTATGGGAGTTGTACAAGTATAGCTAAACGGTTTTTTTCAATATCAATTAAGGGAACTTTAGTGGAAGTAAAGCACCAAATAGCTTATTATTGCACCTCAGACAATGTTGTTTACTAGGAAAGGACAACCAAAAAAGTAAAAAAGGTACTAGAGGGGTATTGGCTAATTCAACTTGGAAGGAAAAGTTTTCTTATGGACATTCACATAGTGACTCTAAACTCATTCTCTTCACTAAAATAGAGAGAAAAGAGTGAAAAAAAAAAAAAAAAATGGCCACAGCATCATCTCTACCCACTCTATTTTAGAGAATCTCTATATGTTGGGTCAGTGGACCCTGATAAGTTCTGTTCATTCAAACCCTGGGTCCAACGTTTGAGGGTTTGGGGATACTTTCGTAATTTTCTTGTGTTTTCGTGTAACCCTAATTCTATACTTATAAATAGATGAGGGGGGCGCCTATCCGATATATAGAAGAGAGAAAGAGAGTTGTAATTTTTCAGATCATAGTGAAAGACTGCAGCAGCCGTGGACGTAGCCCTATTCTAGGGTGAACCACGTAAATCCTCGTGTTTCTCTGTGTGCCTGTTATTTTGATTCAATATTCTTCGTTTTGTTATTTTCGTTTCTCATCAATTCTGGTTAGGAAGGACTAATTCACATCACTATAGTGATTCTCCAAATTTAGAATTACTCAAGCATTCTCTATTGTAGAGAATTATTTAGAGTAGCTGATGTAGAGTTATTTTGAATGAAGGATCTTGAAAATATTCTCTTCAGAGGAGCCAATGAAGATTGTAATTAACTTTAGCCATAGATACGATGAAAATGGTGAGGCTGACATTGCAATGTATCCTAACTAAAGGCTCCAACAATAAAATGCTAGAATCAAAAGAAAGAATTTAAAGTTTACATTGGTTTGGTCACAGAAATTGTCATTACATAAAAACCATGGACCTTACAGATTTCTTATGTTTTCTTTGTTACTTTTCTGTTCAAAGATAGTAAATGACCAAAAACACAAGTGTTCTCAAAATTCTTAGTTTTCAGAGAACTTCTTGTTATGAAATGTTTTTTGAAAATCATATCAAGCCCTAAATGCCTAATAAACCTGAATCATACAGGAATTGTAAACTCTGCAATTCCAATGTGCAAACCATGTCTTAGATTTCCTGGGGTAGTGCTTTCAAATTCACCGTCTTGCACATACTTCTATAGCAACTGCACCAATAACATGTAGGTAGGCATGTGCAATATCAAACTTTTCATTAGTAGATTAATTATCACCAAGGGAAGGGCCTTGCTGACACATGATAACAGTCAAATCTCACTTCAAACACCAACAATAATACTTGCACATGTTGACCTAAATATAAACAGCTTTCCTTTTTTACTTTTTATGAATAAAAATATATAGCTTTCTACCGACGAATATAACACCCCACGTGTTGATCCTCATTGTATTTACATTAAATGGTAGCAAAGCCCATGGCTTCAGTTGGGAAGCTACAATGAGACAGCTTCAGTTAGCCCCAACGTGTTAGCTTTAGTAATATAAATAATTTAGTATTTATGACTAACCATTTGGCAGATAAATTAGCAAACAATGGACAATCATACAGGGAAGCCATATGTCATTAAATAATGGTACAGATAAGACTGTCATTTGTAAAGAGCAATGTGCCTTACGTCAGATTTTGTTTGCAGTGGAGTAAGTGTAGCAATAAGATCCTTTGCACTAGGACGCTCCCTAGGTTCATGATGCAAACACTGAGAGGCAAGCCCAACAACTGCAGTTGCTTCTTCAGTAGAAAACTTCCCCTCCAAATGTGAATCCATTAAAGGAATAACATTCTTGCCACGTATCATATCAAGAGCCTGCATACATGCAGAGCAAATGAAATCAATACTTGAACTTGTATCTTGTTTCACAGTCAGTGAGATACAAACGGATGTCACCATCACTAAAGTGCACAACAGAATCAAAAAAAAAAAAAAAATTGCAACTCCACCTCTACAAAGTATCACAACAAATAATTTCACACAAATATTTCAACAATTATTTCAAACATCGATTTTATCAACCCAGCTTCAGGTCAGAACTTAATTATTTGGACTGTTGGATGATCATTGCTAGAGCAACAAACCTTTGTTTGTTCAAGAAGGTCGAACATACGAAAATGATTTGTTTACTGAAACATGAGAGGCCCTAGGGGACTTTTGGCTTACCTTTGTGACTTCTAGCCTACCTTCTAGATGTCTATTTAAGTTGGAGTCAGAATGAGTCTGCAGGCATGATTTGAAGATGATGAATATGAATTGCGGCTGGAAGCTTGCATTTCCCTTCCCCCTATGTTTCTTCTCTCTTCCCTGCTTATCACTTCTCTCTTCTTTCCTTGGTTTATTTATTCCTTTCTCTTGCCTAATCTCTTCCTTCCTCATGCATCAATATCAGTAGCTAAAATTAGTGAATAATTCATAAAAATATCTTCTAACTGATTAAAAACCACACCCCATTTCAGAAAATTGGCGCCCTTCTAATGATCCTGATATAAACTTTCTTTTGCCTCTATAACACCACTACCTTCCCAGCCAGTGCACATAGATATAATTGATGCTATTTTAGATAATTAGATTGTATTCAACAAGGATAAGATAGTTCAATGGTGCCTAACACTAGACTGGCCACCAAATTTTGACACATGAATACCTAAGTCTACCCTTCATCAGCTTGATTTAGATTTGTTAGAATTCTATCAAAGTCAGCAGGATTTATTCTTGCCTGGCTTGAGTCCCTCCCGCCCAATGAGAGATGGTGAGGACACAGTTCAATGGCTAGGTTGGCCAACCAGATTCTGACACATGGATACCTAAGTAACTAAGTCCATCCCTCAGCAGCTTGATTTAGATTTGTTAGAATTATATCAAAGTCAGCAGGTGATTTAGATTTGTTAGAATTCTATCAAAGTCAGCAGAATTCTATCAAAGTCAGCAAGATCTATTCTCGCCTTGGTCGAGTTCCCCCCACCCAAGGAGAGAAGGTGACGACACTAGCTTCAGACCATCAATAATGCATGTGTAAGAATGTCCAAAGAAAATTGCACTACAGCTTAGTTTGTGATTAGGAGACGCATGATTATCACAGTTTTCTCCTTATCCATTTATGAAAGTGATTTTCTTGTTATCCACCTACGCAAGGGATCCCCCAATATACATCAAATATACATTTTATATAGCACAAAATACATGACATGGACAACCAGTTACCAGGGTACATAACATGTACAACCAATTATCAGGGTTTCCAATTCCCAAAGAACATAGCTTTTGACAAATGTCGTGTACAGAATGTTGTTAAAAGAAATGAGCAACTCACATGATTTGGAGGGATGTGCTTTCCACTTAGTATATCTAAAAGGACGGTGCCAAAGCTATAAATGACACTTTCAGGGATGACCCTTCCTACAATATAGAATATGCAGTTCAGAAAAGATAAGAACGAGCCACAGAATAAATATTAGTCAAGACTACAGGAAAAAAGAAATATTTGTGTTAACCCAAAAAACAATAGTGCCATTTGGCCATATATGATTAACAATTGAATCTAGAGAGGAAAAAAATCACCATTTTGCAGATACTCTGGAGGTGTGTAGGCAAGATTTGTGCTGTAACTTCTACCATCCCTACTATTTTTCATCAAACCAAAACATGAAAGTCGTGGATCACCATCCTAAAATGTCCACTTTAACATTAGACGACAGCTTATATGACAGAAAATTGAATGAATAAAATAAACAAACACAAAAAACTAATAATAAATTTTAAGAGATGTATTAGGAGATATTTAAAAACACCTCATCAAAGAGAACCCTATAAGCATTCAGGTCATGGTACAATGGATGGCCTTCAGAGCAGCAATAGTCTAAGGCTTCAGCTATATAAAGTGCTACTCTCAAACGCATGGCCCACTCAATGGTCTGGTTTTCCCCTGTAAGAAGAAACAAATACCAGAAGTCAATCTCACACAACTGGAAACACATCCACTCATTCTCAATTTTGAAGCTAGTGGGGCATATAATAAAATTAGCAAAGAAATTGATCTGTGCCATAAAATTTAACAGGTGCAGAAAAAGGAAAAATACTGATATAGAATAATAAATTAGAAGGAAAAAAAAAAAAAAAAAAAACAGTTTCAACAGAAATGCCACAGCTTCCAAAATCGTTGGGTGTACACGTGAAACAGACAATTTTGACTAGCATTCTGAACGAAATCGACTAAACCCCAAGATGGTACACTTTTATTAGTTTCTGATTATCCTTGCAAAATAATGTATAGCAACCAAAGGCCAAAAAACACAAAAATGGAAACCTAATCTATTCAAAAGAGTAATTAAGATCCAATAAACCACCAAAGACAAATAAATGTAAGCGTAAAACAAGCATTCTCCCATTTTGAACTGCATATAGAAGTGCATAAGTTAAAGATGCAAATGCACCCACATTACCACCCATCTCTCCCAATCTTTCCCACCGTATGGACCACTCATGCAATCTTCTAAAGCACAAAAAACCTAAAGAAGTGCTCAATTAAGCAAACTCAAGCAGTTACTTCGTCTGTGGGAATACAATGCCATGTTCAGATCAAGTGCCTAATTTGTCAAAAATATTTAACAAACTACCCAAGATCCAATTCAGACATTCACCAGCTAGCTTAATATACATATATACACACACACTAGGACAAATGCAAGCGTGTGTGAATTTGTTCTTCAATTTGCTCTTCTTCCATTTCTCTCCTCTCTATCTCTCTTTCTCTCCCTAATTTTTTTTTTCTATTTCTGTAAATTTTCATCTATTTTTTTTTTCCTTACAAATTGACATTGAAAAGAGAAATTAAGAGAAGTTAAAAGGCAATTCATGGCATTCAAAAATTGTGACGTGTCTTGGACTTCAAAATGAGAGAGACACCAAAACTGGTTCTCCCTGTATACTAGTGTTTATATGTGTGTGTGTGTGTGTGCGTGTGTGTGTAAATTCAGCAAAAACTAAGGGCTGAAGCAAATCTCGGAAATATAAATATAGCAAAATACGAATCCCAAATGCAATAAATAAATAAAATCTGGTCCATACAGTGAAATAGATGCTTAGCAAGAGTGTTATTTGGCATATACTCAGCAACAAGCAACCTCTCATCTCCGTCACAGCAGTACCCGATCAAATTTGCAAGTCTCCGATGCCGCAACTTTCCAACACCCCATGCTTCTTCCTAAAACCCAGTTCACACACACTTCAAAATTACATCAGAGCCAATTAATCAAACAAATCAACACAAAGGAATGAGAACAAAGATATGTGATACCGCAAATTGCTTAGGGTCTGGCCAGGCCAATTTCGTGAATTTCTTGACGGCGATCCACCGGCGGTTCTGCAGGCGGCCCTTGTACACGATATTGGGGGCTCTGTCGCCGCTCTCGGAGACGATGTAGTCGGAGCTGAAGCTGTTGGTTGCCGCTTTGAGGTCCGACAAAGAGAACTCCGAGAAGGACGGGACTCCGGTGGTTGTGGCGGTGGCTGTATCGGCTCCGCGGGAGGTTGGTGGGTGGTTCGACGGCGGATTCGGGGTTTGCTGCTGGTGATGATTGTGTTGGTGTTCCTTTTCTGGGTCTGTCTCTGGCAGCAACGACGACTCGCAACAGCCCATGTCTGAGTCACTGTCCCAGACTCTCAGACTTGTCCTCAAATGGCAAAAGGAACCATTTTTGGAGTGACAGAATGTAGAGAGAGAGAGAGAGAGAGAGAGAGAGAGAGGAGAAGGGTAGTGAAGAAATGGGTATCCGTCTTTGTTCTTGCTTGCTTTTTTATCTCTCTTTCGCTCTCCAATCTTTTCTCTCACCTAGTACAGTGGAATCTGTCGCCAGTTAATATATTTGCAGCGCGGGCAGGGCGATTGTGGTCTCCAAATTTTCAACCAGCTTCCAAGCTCTTCCAAGGCATATAGATAAATTAAAGGATTATTATATTTTATTAATAATAATCAATTCTTAAATGTGATTAATGAAGAGCATCTTTTTCTTTGTTGATGACTATAATGCCATACTTAAATGCATTATATATATATATATATATATATTTTGGCAATGCTTTAAAGTTCAAATGTCATACACTTTTAAACAACTATCCATTAAGATAAAATTTTATAATAAAAATATTATTACCACATTGTTTCTGCACCCCTTTTTTTTTTTTATAGGAATTGGCACACTTTTTTGATTAAAAATTTTAATAGATTAGCATTATTATATATATATATATATATACAATGGCACAATTTGGAAGGTTCCATGGCCTCACCTAAGAGTGAGAAAAATATGATGAGTAGAGATGTTAAAAAGCTGGAATAATCTTTTACATGACGGATGAGGGTTTTTTTTTTTTTTTTAATCAGTGCATTAAGGTCATAGGATACCAAAATGTCCCCCAATGGAATGGATTGCTTAATGTAGTGTGATGCTAGATATCAACTTTTCTTTTGCATGTATTGTTACTGGGAGGGAAAGTCATTGGTAGCAAATATTTATTCTCAATAATATATAACATATATATATATATATATATTAAATTTGAGAGACCCATAATGGAGTTGATTATATATGAAAATAATTTTTATTGTTATTTAATAATTATAAATTTATATAAAATCCATCATAATGCAGTGATGTCGTGGAATATTTTAGTCCAAATAATTTGAAAGCGAAGCCACGCTAGTTTTGTAAGCATGTCTGTTAAAAAAGTAATGCTAAAACAAAATAGAATTTTAACTTTTTATGTGTGAATCTGATATGATTATATTATTTTACATATAAATTTTGTAAAGTAATTTTATTCATTGAGAAAATAAATTCTCAAGGTTTTTTTATATAGAAGATATGAGGGGGGAAGAATTGATAAAGCAAGTTAAGATTTGAAGAATACAAGAAAACCCCTTATTTATCCGTTGGGAGTTCAAGTTTTGAACCCACCAAACCAATTGCAGCAGCTATGCAAAACTATGAAGTTCAGGTATGATTCAGAGATCGTTCCAATGATGATTGGGATTCAGATTGAGCTTATGATCCCTCCACTCGCTCATATGTTGTCTTCTAGTATGCATGCTTTGTCATATTGTATAACCATTGTGACATGTGTGTGTTAATTTTCAATTTTTTCTTTTCTTTTTTTTTTTTTAAAAAAGTAAGAAATCTCATTTTAGTATATGAAATAACAATGTTTTATATTATGTTTCGTATTGGTTTTAAATCTGTTCAGGATATATATATATATATATATATATATGGTATATATATAAATAGCAATGTCCTTGTAAGAAAAAGACATTATAACCTGGGTATGTCTTGACATGTATGTCTTCCAGTACCATTATAAATAAAATCTTTTGTGAGTTTTCTTGTTTAATCTTCTTGTGCACTCTTATTTATCATCATAACTATTAGTTATAAAGATACTTTTTTTTTTTTAATTCTAATTATATACCTTTAAACCCACTTCCATTTAGTACTCTTTTTCCCATATAGCTTTTATTTTACCTTCTTTGCTTCCTGTCTTGTACACAAAATTTGCCTTTCATATATATTTCCCCTAAATATAATTTATTCAGATCCTCCATATATGTTTCTTTTTATCACCATTAATCCTTCCTACAAAATAGTAGAAGCTGAGCTAACACGCGCGTGTGTATATATACATATATATAACTATAATAAAAAAGAGCGTATTGCAAGTGTTCAAGAAATACAAATTAATTTTGACTAAAGTGGTGGTTAGTTGGAATAGGAACATCGGAAATTCTCTAGTTGGAGGGTAAGTCTTTTTCATCCAAACACTTGATCCAATAATTCTCCTCCTCACTACAAAGTGCTGATTCCTAGTGTGCATTTTTACTGCAGGCCTCGCAATTCGAAAGAGGATTGAAAATTAAGGGCAAGTAATCAAGGGTGGCAAAATTAACTCATACCCATCAACCTGTCTAATTAAATCAATAATAAATGGGTATGAGTTTTATTATTTTATTAATTGGGTTGTTGTTTGGTAATTTATAGAACACTCATTTATAAACGGGTGTGTAATTGAGTTATTAAATAGGACCCGTTAAAACACCCACTTAAATTAAAGAAAAAATAATCTATACAATATATCATCGATGTCTACAACTCCTCTCTCTCCAGCAATGTCTCTCACTACTCTCTACCCCCTCTTTCTCTCTCTCTCACTGTCTCTTCTAAGGTTTTGGAATATATAAAATAATTAGTTTAAGAGAATAAGATTGTGTTCAAACTTTAAAAGAACTGAAATCATTAATTTTTCTATATATTTATATATGCATACATAATATATATATAGACACATGCGCATGCTTGAACATGCAAATTTAATAATTAATTTTATAATTTACTAAAAATACGTTAACAAAATATATTTTTTATTAATTATTTTATTTTATTATTTAATAAAATAAGTTAATAAAATATATGACACATTAATTTAGATAATTAATTTAATTTAATTATTTATTAAAAATAAATTTTAATTTAATAAAATATTTGAATAAAATAATTAAGTTTAATATGATGTAACAAAAATAGATAAAGTATTAAAATTGACAAAATGTTTGTAACAAAAAAAACAGATGGTAAACACCTTTTTGTTTATGTTTTTTCGTTTAATTTTTCATTTTTTTGGAAACAAAAATTTATAAACAGATTTAACAAGTATATTTTTGTTGCCAATAAAATTTTAAAAATATAAAAACAAAAAGAAAATAGAAACTTTATCAAAAAGGAACTTAGAAAAAGTAAAATAAATTAGCAAATCGTCTTTATAAATTTGACAAGAACTAGTCTTTCAAAAATTTCAATTACTAAGGATGTCCTTGTGTAGATTATTGCTCTTTTGTTTAATTTAGAGAGAACTTTTTCATCAATGCCAAAATGCTGAAGATTTATTAGAGCTGAAGATTTATTGGAAATGTTAATTTCCTTACAGGTTTAATTATAAACTACAGAGAAAAAAAAAAGAAAAAGAAAAAGAAAAAAAAAGTTGTGTTATGAGTCCAAATGTAGCTTTAGTGTATATATATACATGTTGAAGTTATTAAAATTTTGTCACATATTCTTATTTATATCAATGATCAATCTTGTCCGCTAGCAAAATGTGAATATTATTTTTTCATTTTCTTCTTTTTTTAAACCCGATCAAATAAAAGGTGTAATAATGATATATATATATATATATATATATATATATATATATATATATATATATATTTCAATTTTTAATTCTCTAACATTCAATGAATGAATTAGGATAATAATGATTTATTTATATATATACACACACATTAATTGATATAATTTTTTAATGAAAAAAAAAAAGTGAGACGGGTCATAAATAAATTAGTTAAATACAGATTCATGAGTTTGTCCTAACTTGTATGTATTTAACTCGCACATATCCAACTCACTTTTTAAATGGATAGATTTGGATTACACCCATTTAACTTTTAACCTATTTAAATCCATCATCAATTTGTCCATTCTGTCGCCTACAAGTAATAATGAAATTTTGACAAATTTTGACCAATTGTTACATGTTATAGAGAGTCTAAGTTTATATAAAAGACTATTATTCCACCACGTGGTACGGCTGGATATGTATATAGAGAGACAGAGAGAGACTACAAGAGGCTTAGTTGTATACAGTTATGAACGTGAAAATACAGTTATGAAGTTGGATGGTGACAGTGAATATTGAAATTCAATAATGACTGCAGATCTCTCTCTCTCTCTCTCTATATATATATATATATGTATATATGTATATATTCATCTCAAACTAATACCTTAGTTTGCGAATGAAAATTAAGCGCATGTAACAAAAAATGGCTGCCCATTCCAAAACTGTGCCACAGCCGACAGTTTACCAATAAGCAAAATGACAAATCAAAAAATATGAATCAATTTATAGGTCATTACCCATTATTGTGATTGGATAGGAATAAGATATACTGGGTTAAATCTACCAATTGTGTGTGTGTATACATGCCAAATATCAGACTCAGCCTTCAGAGTAGACATTCCTTTTCCATTCCACACGCTCATTACTAATTAGCCTGTCTGTCAAATTTAACCGGGTGCATGTATATATGTTTGTATGTATGTGTGTATGTATGTCACTCTCAGAGCTTCTCACACGCAACTGCAACAACATTAATCAAATACTTATCTCCAAGACTTTGAGAGTTTGGCCAAATGAGATGTTTATAGTAAGCTGGAAGATAAAGATGCACGAGTCAATTATTTCCACAGAATCCCATCATGGTACCAAATTAAAATAAATAAATTACACAAATAGAAAAGAGGGGGAGAGAGAGAGAGAGAGAGAGAGAGAGAGAGCAAGTAATTTCACTGTTAGGCCTTGTAAAAGGAATAAGTATATGCATGCATCCATTTGGTCGCGCACACACAATTTCATGATATTCATTTGGCGTTGCGTTTCACACTTTGCCAGGCCCCGGCCCAGGGAGTGCACACAGGACTTCGCCTATTGTATTCAAAGTGCTCTGTCATGTCCCAGACACGGGCAGGCCCTCCACCGGTCCACTTTTTTTTACGTTGTGTTTTGGTGGAAGGTTTATCAAGAAAAATAAAAATAAAATAAAAAATGGGCATTCAAAATTTTTCTCATTTAATTTTTTTAAATGAAAATGAGATGAAAAAATATAAGAAAAATAGTTAATTTATTAATAAATACCTTTTATTTTATTACATTTTTAAAATTCATTCGAATAAGAACTTGTATTAAGAACTTTATATTTCATCTATTCCATTACATTTTCCTTTCCTCCGTCCAAATCTTTATTCCACTCTTAGACTTTGTTGGGATCAAAGATTTTTCAAAGAAAATAGACAAGAATAAGAATTCAAAACCTCACTTTGTGTGTGTGTGTGTGTGTGAATTATGATGAAAAATGAAAAAAAAAAAGTATGAAATATAAAAAAAAAGACTACTTATTTTGTGTTTCCTTTTTTTCTCTCTCTTTCTATTTCCTTTTTCCCCCCTTTTTTCTAACAAAATCCTCATCCCGAACACACCCTTGTTGAATTATTCATGGTGCAACGTAAAAGAAAATATTTCGTTTAATTTGCTAAAAAACTTTAAAATTTTTTAAAAATAAATAAAAATCTCTCAAAATTATTCACTTTTTATATCACTACACAAATTATAAACCCACAACTTATCTTTGTTTTATCTCACTTTTTATCACTCCTAACACAATTGACACGCCTATCTCAACCCATCATCCAATGGGCCCCAGATTTGATCACATGCCCAAAATCTACAACCAGCCCACTGTTCAGATGTAAATGTTCCCTGGCAACGGTGAGTAACACAAACACCCATTTTTCTTAACAAATGGCAGGAAATGATACGAGGAAAATATATAGGATATGTCAAACAGGTCAGGACAAAACCCAGAAATGGTAGAAATTTGCGTGCGTTTGGTTTTGGAGAGAAAAAAAAATCTGTTCCATGTTAAAAATGGATTTTTCAAAACAACACTATCTAAACCGAACATGTTTTCCGCCTATTTTAAATTTCTATATTTCAAAAAGAAAAGGAAAATAAGTTAAAAAAATATAGTCATACCAAACACACCCTTAAAAATAGAGAAGTATCCCAAAAAAAAAAAAAAAAAAAAAAACTTCATGAAGTCTCCAAATTCCCATTCCCCAACCATCCAAACAAGTGGAAATATTTCCCTAATCCCTCCCTCTCCCAAGGTTTTATGCCATCGTTTCATCTATTTACCGCCCAAGCCCCAAACAAACGAGAGACTGTCACTCCAAACTAAAAAAGTTGTTACTCACGGCGAAGTTTTATCATTCTCGCATTTTGAGCCAAATGTTCCTGACTGCAAGCCCAAAAACATTCGATAGGGAGTATTTTTGGTATGTTTCTGTAACAAAAGGGATTCTGTACAACAATTAAGCATAAATATATATATATATATAAAAGAATGTCTCTATCCTATTTTACAGGATCTTATAAGTGGGCTTTTCCATGAAACAGCCCACATGCCCGGGGGTTATACCTCATCCAGTCAGCCCAAGGCAAATTTGAAGGATAAGATGACTTTGAGACAAGCGCCACTTACATAGTAAATCATCACCAATGTTTCAAACAGCAACAACACCAGCTCCCAGATTGTATCATGAAAAAACACAGATCACCAAGCATTGTCCCCGTATAGCCAGCTATAGTTTTTGAATCCCCACCGTCCATTTCGGCATATCAAGGCAACTTTGTATTATATACAACTTCACCCATTTATTGGTTTTTTTTTTCTTCACTTGAATGGCCACAGGATTGAGACTACAAAATTTCGTCTCCCCACGAAAATGAAATACCATTCTCCGCAGATACAAGCAAAGCCTGCAGAGTCAGAGTTAGTTACACCCAACTGTCAACTGAAAGCAAGAATCAGCGAGAGCAGCCTGCAACCGTTCCATTGCAGAACCATGTTATCCAACAAAAGCATAGTTTTCAGAACTTCAATTCCGAGCTTTAAATGATCTCTCAACAAGACGGTCACTCTGCACATACAGAATTGAAGCACCCAGTCAACAGATGAAACAGCTTCAATTCACTAGGAAGCATTAAGAAACTTTCTCGTTCTCCCGAGCACGTCTTTCCTTTCTATCCTCTTCAATACGTTGCAACAACTCCTCGTATTCTTTCAAGGAGTTTGCTGTGAACCTCTCCATGGCCTCAAGAATACGTTGCAAGCTCACCTGCAGACTACTAGTTTTGCTGGTGTCACTCTGATACACAACATGTCCACTAATTGAAAGGCCATTTCCATCCCCAGTGACGAGAGTCATCCTTTTGTCCAATGCCTGAATCTTCTTCTGTATCTTCTGGTCCTCCCTATCCAAGTTCTTGATTTTCCTCTCCATATCCTTGTGCAACATCATCCTCTGGCGCATTTCCAGCTTATCCCGTTCCCATAGCTGAAGAATGTTCGTGGCAAAATCTCGCATAGAATCAATCACTTCCTTCCCAGAAATTCTCTCAAATGCCTGAGACCACTGATTACAAATTACAAAAACAGGAGGCGCACCTATTCTACCAGGAGAAAAGGGAACAAGACCATCATCTGTTTCTTCAGGTACATACAGGAGACATTTCATAAGCCATTTATTCAGAGCTCGGACAAAATCCCTTTGGGCACCAAACCAACAAGAGAATCTTAAAGTCCAATTGAGAAGCTCATGTTCAAGCTGCAGCGTGGCTTCAAGATGTGCATCACTAAAGTGTATAAGAGATGCAACAGCATCTAAGCGTCTAGCTTGTCCAATAGCTTGGCATTGAACATGATGGCATTCAAACATGGCCTTCCACATTCTGGTCAACCTGTTAATGAGCAAAATCCATAGCCAACCATCAAAATGATTGCCAGTAACATAAACAAATTTAGTTGCCAAGTGCCTAAAAATTAAGGGGGGAAAGCAAAAATGAAGAGTAAAACTGGGTGAGATTCCTTGCAAAAATTAAACCAACACACGAGCAATCAAGTAAAATAAAATAAATTCCACATTCTAGAATTAATCTTGGGTCATAAACTTCATGTTCTAGCATTATTCCAATGACCCAAGCTCCTTCCAATCCCAAGTATTTGACATACTGCCAGAATGAAATGCACTGAAGGTTGAAGACAACTCATTGACAGCTGACACCATGCATCATATTTTCTCTTCACAAAATCCAACTTTAAGGCATTCTCATATGTCAACGAACTGTTTTTCTCTAAAAAAAAACAATTACTGCATGTCAACACACGCGCGCGAAAGAAAAAATGGGAATGTAGTATGCTTGTACTCTAAAATGTGGTACAATATGGGATAGGCTTTCAAATAATGTTTTTTACTATTAAATGTTTTGGTTAAAAGAGGTTAACAAATTTTCAACTAGTTCAAACCCCTTTAGTATTTTCTAGCTCCTTGTTCTGGTGAGGTGGGTTAGGAGCTCCAAGGGACTAGTCCCACAGAAAGTAGAGACGCCTCTAAAATTAAAAATTAAAAATTAAAAAAAAAATGTGACTTGTTTTAAAAAAAAATAATAGTTAACCAAAAAATTAAAATAGCGTAGATATTAAAGAAACTTAATGCACTCTCTCTTTGATAGGAATCTTTGCTCATTATCCTTTCGTAAAAGCTTAAATTTATTAATTATTGTCACAATTTGTTATCCATTCACTATTTTCAAATGTTTTCTAATAAAAATATAACATGAGTGGTGTCTTCTGGATCATCAAATTTAGTGTACAGGAACAGAAGTATACCATGTTCCAAAATGTGTGTATCAAAATATGGAATGTATCATTCAAGGAGCATGTCTTTATCTGATGTCCTTGTCAAACTATTTTCAAGCATTCAACTCACAGTCTCCACGTCGCAAAAGAGAAACCTTATTGTTGTGCCAAGGCTGACCCTCAATTAAAATTTACCAAATACTTGGCTGAGCTTCTGTGTGGAGAAGATAAGCTTTTGACTGAGCTTCCGTGTGGGGAAGATAAGCTTTTGTGCTCTCTTACAAAAGCACACATATTTGATTAGAATTCTTATCATAAGGCATCGGTGGGGAGTAGGGTGGTTAAATTTCCATGGGACAAGATTTGTTGTGCCAAGGCTCACCCTCAATTAAAATTTAGTGAATACTTAGCTTAGCTTTTGTGTGGGGAATATAAGCTTCCGTGCTCTCTTACAAAAGCATGCATATTTGATTAGAATTCTTATCATAAGGCATTGGTGGGGAGTAGGGTGGTTGAATTTCCGTGGGACAAGGTTTGGAAATGTGGAGCCTGCCAAAGGTTGCTTTCATTGTGTGGTGCTTGATAAGGAAAGATTTTGACATTTGATAATTTGGTTAAAAAAGACATGCTTTGTAAATAGATTCAGCCTTTGCAAAGCTGCAAGTGAAACAATTAATCATCTTTTCGTTGAATATTTGTGGACAAAGGAGATTTGGGACCTAGTCTAGTTTCGCTTCTGTATGGATTGGGTGTTTCTAAAGAGGATGGATGATTTATTAGCCTCATGGTAGGATGCAAGGATCTCCAAACACACAAAGCGTATTTGGAATTTAATTCTGTTTTTATATTTCTTTGTTGGTGAAGGCGCAAATAAATAGAAGATCATTTCAAGAAACAGAATCCATTGTACAACAAGGAGGGTTGCAGTAGGTTGACTACAAGTATAAAATACAGTTACTTCCTATGGACATAAATCCAAGTGATCATATGACCTCAATGAAAACATAACAGAGGATCGAAATTAATGGAGAAAGAGATTCACGTAATCGATCCCAACTAGTTTGGAATTCAAGCTTCATTGACTTGACTTGACTTGGAATTGTAAGATGTGATCCTTTGGATCTTTTTGAAGCATTCTTTGGATGTTGTTTTCATAAAAATTGATTACTTATAAAAATAAAAATAATAAATTTCAATCAGTCAATTTTTTTTTATTTTTTATTTATTAATAAAAATTATTTATTAACTCCGCCTGTGTTTTTTTCACAGCCGGTCCCAAGCCCGGATAAAGGAGGAAGGTTGTGTTAAGTAGTCGACAGCCAGCGTAAAACTTTGTCGAATTTTTTTATGGATTTTCTGACACCTCAAGAGACCAGCACTGCTATATGGATCAGAGTGTTGGGTAGTAAAGCATAATCATGATTAGAAGATGGCAGTTGTGGAGATGAGAATGCTAAGGTGGATGTACGGAATTACAAGGAACGATAGGATTAAGAACGAAAAGAATAGGGGCAAAATAGGAATAGCACCGATTGAAGATAAAATGAGAGAAAACCGATTAAGATGGTTTGGCCATGTTAGAAGGCGTCCAGCAGAGACACCTGTTAGAAGGTGTGAAAGTATGGAGATTGTCAGGAGTAGGAGATGTAGAGGAAGACCCAAGAGAAGCTGGAAAGAAACCATTAAACATGACCTAACCTATCTAGATTTATCGGAGGACATGCCCTTAAACAGATCTAATTGGCGTCGACAAATCCATTTAGCCGACCCCACCTAGTGGGAAAAGGCTTGGTTTGGTTTGATTTGATTTGGTTTGGTTTAGAGGGCGTCAAGAAAATGCTGGGCGATTTACAATCCAATATCCATTGAACCTAATCAAAATTCATGCAGAGTGAATAAATCTTACTCTCATACCAAAATCCAACAAGCCCATAAAATGATCAATTTGATGCTTCTATAATGGCACCATTAGTTGCTTGAATCCTACCTAATTAGCAAGGAATGAAGAACAGAGGGGAAAGGAAAGAAGTAAAATGAGAGAAAGCAGTGCTTTGTGTCCAAGTGCCAAACTCCACCCCAAGGAATTATGTCATGCCACAGAGATCCCAAATGGATCTCTTTGTTGTTACACTTGTTACCATTAAGACCAACTTAGTAAAAGAAATCTAGAAGCTCCTGTTGGACTGATATCAAGTCCAGACAAAAAATAATTCCTACTGATCATATTATGGAATAAATTGTCTCCTTACAGTCTTAAGAACATTGATTTTACAATATCATCACTAATAGAAAAGAAAGATACTTTCACAAAGAACATAGATTTTGCAATATCACCACTAATAGAAAAGCAAGATACTTCTACAAAGAGCACAGAATTTACAATATCCTCACTAATACAAAGCAGGATACTGAAAAATATATATATATATTATTGAATGAAATTCAAACATTGTGGTCCCAATGCTAGAACAGATGCCAGTGAATAAAAATCACATCTTTATGGTATGGCTTACTAAGAATTCCATAG
The DNA here is from genome assembly GCA_019916065.1 of Vitellaria paradoxa. Classification (NCBI taxonomy): domain Eukaryota; kingdom Viridiplantae; phylum Streptophyta; class Magnoliopsida; order Ericales; family Sapotaceae; genus Vitellaria; species Vitellaria paradoxa. The sequence goes on from CM034238.1 coordinate 48,175,152, forward strand.
CCTTCTTTCAGAGTCAGACATAAAAAATGAACAGGAGAGAAACAATCCCAAACAAGCCCAAAAGCGCAAGTGTCTACATCATATAGCAGCAATTAATGAACTAACTAGCTTGGGCCAAATCTCATATGTAAAATGCACCTGAGCTGACAGCAGGTTAAAACTCAATACTTGGATCCAGTCAATTTTCTCAATCTATTTTAATCACTTTTCATTTTACCTTTTTATTTTTTCAATCGTAGTTTCTGTAACTTTCTACTAGTTCCTATTTTCCTCCTCTTTTCCCTCTCTATCTTCTTCATGCCTTTTCTTTCTATGAACTTCTATCAGTTATCATATCCAACACATTGACCCAACACAATGATTTTTTTAGCTATTATTTGTGCAAACATATGGGGACTTTTCCTTTTTGGGGGGGGGGGTGTGGGGTGGGTAGGTGGCTGGGTATGGAATAAGGGTATGAAAAGGGAAAATAAGGGATTTTCCTGGCAACTACTTTACTTAAATTTGACTGACAGAACAGGCCTTTCTTATTTAGCTCATATAAGTAAAGAAAGAGAGACAAAGTTGCAAATTTTACTAAGACAGTATGAAGAGTTAAGACTATTATCCAGACATATATTTATCCATTTAAATTAAATTTAGGTAAACAATGGCAACAAAAAGAAGAGAGTAACACTCACAAGACTACTAGGAACAACAACAAAAGAAAAGAAAAAAACTGATGTTACTTAAATTTGACTGACAGAACAGGCCTTTCTTATTTAGCACATATAAGTAAAGAAAGAGAAACAAAGTTGCAAATTTTACTAAGACAGTATGAAGAGTTAAGACTATTTTCCAGACATATATTTCTCCATTTAAATTAAATGTAGGTAAACTGTAAACAACAGCAACAAAAAGAAAAGAATAACACTCACAAGACTACCAGGAACGACAACGACAAAGACAAAAGAAAAAAAACTGATGACATTGATGAATAGACAAACAAAGTCTACATGTAACCATTTACAAGAAAGACAAGCATTCACATACCCTTGAATGAATTCATTCAATCGTGGCCACAACTCTTCATCCCTTAGTTTATTTATTGTCACAGAAATCTTATCAACCACCTGAATTGCCATCCTTATTTTTGTGGAAAGATCTCTCACTTGGTTTCTTGTTGCATCAACTTTGTGAGCCTCAGCACCTCGTTCATCCAAACGCTTCAGCTTTTGGCACTTCTTGTCATGGAGCACCCTCGATTTCTCCTCAACCTGCAAAACCATGTAGACAATATTAAGACGATGTGGAAGGGAAAAAAGGATTGATGAATGAAGCCCAATTACAAGCTTCCACCAACACATGCTTAGTAAATTACAATATGCTGTACAAATATGGTCATTGTTATCCACATATACTGTTATCCTAGGCGCAATCCATTTGGCTGCAATAGTTTGAAAATACAAAGTCACACGTACATAGTATGGAAGGCTGAAAATGCCAATATAGATTATTGGGGAGGACCTAACAAATTTGCTTCAGCATCATTTGAATGAATTGAACAGATCATTCAAAACCCAAAAGCAAAAAAATAGTCACAAATGCCAGTAACTCTGAAAGATGATTTGGGCTATTACTTCATTAACAGATGCACAAACCTATCTCCAATAATTCTCCATTATTTTTAGTAAAATTTATCATAGATTATGTAAGAAAAATTGCAACTAAAGAATTTGCAGACATAACGAATAAAATGGTATAGGCACCTTAAGAGAAAATATGCAATAAAATCTAGAACATGTTAAACAAGGTGAGCTGATGCCTAGTTAACCACCACCCCCACAAAAAAATAAATAAACAAATAAAACAAAAAAAAATGAATAACAAAAACAATAGCACTTGAGAAGATGGATCTTGAATTTCCTATAAATATGTGATCGACATGATGAGGTATTAGACAGCACGATTCCCTGCAAGGACAGCATCGTAAATTTGTGCCCTAGCTGGACGTATTCATTCACATTTCAGTGTGCATTTATACACACAACAGGAAGGGTTATTGAATGCATCAGTATGCATGTAAATACACACACTTATATAAGGCCTTTGTCACTTTTTAAGCATCCCCCTGCACAAAGTTGGTGCTCTAATATGTCGCGGACATTTTAATGCACCGATGAGATTCACCCCCCCCCCCCCCGGGGCAAAAAAAAATCCCAATAAGTCTACAGAGTGGACAAAATCTATGGATTTAGTCCTTCAACTTGATCTAAAGGAAGTTAATAACATAATTAACAGCTTACCTTAACTTCTTCATATAGTTTCTTCTCCCAGAGGTACAGCTTACGTAGTGTAGAAGAAAGATCTCCAGAACTCGTCCCCACAACTTCATCAATTTCCATGTTAGCAGGATCAGACTCCTCAATGGAGGACGACTCCGCATTTTTAGAAGCGGAAGGACGTGATGATGGTGTAATTACATGCAACATCTTCGAAGGAACTGCTTCACAAAGAGCCATAAAATTAAATCTTAACAGAAAATGAAATAAACTCAGCGCAACCAAAACGAGCTTATAAGTTCAAGTTATATGCACAAAAATAAATTTTGGCTATGTCGCTCGTTTCAGAAATTTGTCGACAGACCCAGATTCCAAAGTGTTTTAAGAAATCAACCACCAAAATGAACAAGTATATATTCTGCCTACTAATTTATGAAGGATCAACTAAAAGACAGGTTAATTGCTCTAATTTTTTTTTTTTTTAAAGGAAGCATCTTTAATATTAAAATTATTAAAAGAATTGCAGAGAAATATGGTTTCTTACCACGATGGGCAGCATTTTTCTTATAAGGAAATTTTCCAACCTCTAGCATCTTTGCAATCTCACTTCCTGACTCGGATGCTCGCTCAAACTGAACCTTAATTTCTCTCACAACTTCAGAATCGCCCCGAGCCTTGAAGGCGGCCCCGCTGGCCCGATCCCCTGATCTCTCCTCATTATCAACAACTTTCTTATCAACCATATGAACGTCATACTCCACTGGATCATCTTCCACCGGAACAGCCGGCCTCGCGTGGTACAATGAATCAGAATCGTTTGCCTTTCCACCCTTATCCTCCACCGCCGCCTTCGAATACTTTTTAGCAGCAGCGTCAACGAACTTCTGGTGTCCGTGCACCTCCTTCACCACTTCGTGCTGGAAGTCCTCCTCGTCTTCCAATTCAGGAATCCCCTCCTCCTCTCTCAGGTCCTTGGAGTCGCGGCTCGGCGTGTACGAGGGATAATACTTCTCAAAGCTCTCAAAAGGGTTTAAGAAATCCCAAGCAGATCCCCTCGGCGGCGATGGAGGCGGCGGAGCGGGTTTCGAAGTTGAAGCCTCCGAAGTCGACGCTGCTACAGGCCCCACCGGACCCGGAGGCGGATACGAAGAACCGTAAGGCGGCGGAGCACCGAACAAACCATTGATCCCCTTGCTTGAACCCGGATAACCGTAGTACGAATAGGAATTAGGGTTTTGATTAGCGTACGGTTGAGGATAATAAGAAGAAGACGATTCGCCCATATGTACAGTCTCGGGGTTCATGGGGCGTTGCTGGAACGACACAGAGGGAGTCACTTTATTCTTCATATAATTGATGTTCATGTTCATACCCAAGAACCCGCCTCCAGGATACGAATTCAGGGCTTCGTCGTCCACATAGTTCATCTGACCGTAAGGATGCAGAGGCGAAGTACTCCCCAGGTGGTGGTGCAGAGGAGATTCGGATACCGAATCGTCGGAATCCGAATCGGAGTGGAAGTGAAGATGCGACCCGGACCCGGAATTGGAGTGAGAGTGACGAATAGCGGCAGCTCCGCTGTTAGGCTCCGGGTCGCCTTTTCTTTGAGTGGGAAGATTCAAAACCGGCGAGGGCGGCCCCGCCGTGGAATTAGCGAGATCCTGATCAAAGAAGCGGTGCAAGGAGTATCCGACGGCTTTGAGAGAGTGCATGTAGGCGAGGTGGGCGTCGGCGAGGGTGTAACGGTGGCGGATTGCCTCGTCGAGGAAGAGACACCGGTCACGGCAGAGCGCCACGGCCGGAAGGTCGTCGAGCTTAGAGGTTGCACAACCCATTATTATTAATTTAAATTAACTAAAAAAATAAAAAAGAGAGATGACGCTAGAACTAAATTACCAACGTTGAAGAGTGGCGAGAAGCGAGAAAGATTTGGGAGAGATGAGGACGGAGAGAGAGAGACATGGGCGTGACTTTACTAACGTTAAAGAGAGAAGAGAAGCGAGGAAGACCAGGCAGAAATGAAGCGAGAGAGACATGGGCGTCAATTTAGGGTCGGTTAAGAGATAAGGGGACTGATAAAAATAAATAAATAAATAAATAAAAGTTGGGGGCAAGCGGAGGTGGAAGGACAAGATGGGAATCTTGCCAGCTCGAATTCTGTCGTCACTCGTCGGTTTGTTGCAGAGAGAGAGAGATAGAGAGAGAGAGAGAGATCGTGGTAGCATCGTCGGTGCGTGTTGTACGAATAGGTAGGCTTGGTAAATCAAATAAAAGTCGTAATTTTTGGTAATTTATAACAATTTTTGGTAATTTTTGATATTTCAGATAAAATAAGTAAAAATTTTTTAACAATTTTTAATAATTTTTTTATATTTAGTAAAAATTTTGATAATTTTTTAATTAGTTTAATGTTAAAATTTATGTACTGATAACTTACCATAAAAGATAAAATATCAACTTTTTTTTTTTGCCAATTTTGCTCCACCAAACGTTATCAAATAAGTGTTTGGTTTACTAATAGTTATTAATTTTTATCAATTTTTTATATTTTTTTAATTAAATTTCATCAGATATCACTTTTACATTAAATTTTTATATTTTTATTATATTTTTTAGGTCATCCAAACATTATAAAAATAAATGATCTAATATTTAGTTTTTTAATATATTTATATATTTTTTGTTAAAATTTAATCTTTTAATTTTTATAACTTGTAGGCGGATTACTTACAATCTAAAAAAGTGATTAATAATAGCTAGTGAAATAATTAAAAACTGACTTACGCGAATTTTTTTATTTTTAAATATTTTTTGTAATTTTAAGTAAAAATTTGAATAGCATATCTAAAATATATACTAAATTTATCCTATAATTTAACAGGTGGACGTTTCATGCTTGCTCAAGTCATCCTTTTTGTTTGGATATGGAGCTGAGTTTTGATTTATATATTATTTTATTTATATTTGCTTATAAAACTTAATTTTTTAATTCAAAATTTTAAATTATTTTAAAATTACAAGAATAGTTACTTTTTAAATTTTTAAATTAATTTTATTTAGAAGTATTAAATTTACATTAACGAATCTAATAATTATACTTAGATTTCATAAAATAAAAATAAAAAATCTTTTAACTTAACCCGCATCCGAATGAGCATCATTTGGTTACAAAATTTAGTTCTAACTTTTTTTTTTATTTTTTTTTGTCTTATATGACATTTTTTCATTAAAAAATTAATTTTTTTTTCAAAAAATATAACTTTTAAACATATTAATTACATTTGTAAAGAATAGAATTAAAAATTTATGTCTAATTGAATAAAAATTATCCGTTTTAATACAAAAATAATGAAAAAGTCCATTCATTTTAATACAAAAATAACGAAAGGAAGCCGGTATGACCCCATTTGAAAGCCGTAATTTTTGATAATTTTTTACAGGTAAAATTTTTGATGTACTTGAGAAATAAGTAAAAATTTTTAGTAATTTTTAATAATTTTGAAGTATTGGGTAAAAATTTTAGTATTTTTAATAATTTTTTATGTATTTAGTAAAAATTTTAATAACTTTTTGAGATAATTTTCAAGTTAAATGATAATTAAATCCTTTCGTACAGAGGCCAAAAAAAATTAGTGTACTAAGGGTGTGTTTAGAGTCTCATAAAAATCAAAAAGTAAGATTGATGTGATGTAAAAATAATAAGTGATAAAATTTAATTGAAAAAAATTTAAAAAATTTTAAAATTTTTTAAAATTTTTTAAGTTTTTAAAATTTTTTCCTTTCGTACAGAGGCCAAAAAAATTAGTGTACTAAGGGTGTGTTTAGAGTCTCATAAAAATCAAAAAGTAGGATTGATGTGATGTAAAAATAATAAGTGATAAAATTTAATTGAAAAAAATTTAAAAAATTTTAAAATTTTTTAAAATTTTTTTAAGTTTTTAAAATTTTTTAATTTTTTTTTGGGTTCCAAACAAACCCTAAACCCTAAATATCTAAAGCATGAAAAGTTGATTTGTTAGACAATTTCGCCCCTCCAAACGTTTCCTGTGGAATACGTGGGAACAATGGTATAGAAAATTCGAAATGACTTCGAGCGACCAAGACGGCTTTGATAGAGATAGAAAGGGAAATACGGTGTTTCGTGTTGACCCGAACTTTGACGCCTGTTGTACGTACCAATAATAATATTTCAAACGGGGCTAGATACACTGAGGGTGTTTTTGGAAGTAAATAAAATTAAAATAAAATACGATAAGTTATGAATTTATAATTTATATAATGAGATAAAAAATAAATAAAATTTTTATAAATTTTTAAATATTTTTAAAAATTTTTAAAAATTTATAGCAAATCAAACAAATCCCTAATAGTGGCATTTAAAATAGTCATAATTATATTTTATTTATTATAATTTGACCCAAAAATATATAATTGAAATTTTAACTCCTGTTGTATATTAATAATAGCATTCTAAATAGTGGTAATTGCATTTTATTTATTATAATTGAGGGAGTGTTTGGTTGACTAAAATTAATCAAAACTCAACAAATTTTATCAAATTTTTATACTTTTTTCAATCAAATTTTATCAAATATTACTTTTACATCAAATTTTTATACTATTATTGTACATTTTTGTCAAATTTTTACCAACCAAATAGCAATATGAAAACATATAATTAAAATTTTGACGCCCGCTGTACATACCGATAATAATATTTCAAACAGGGCTAAAGATACATTTTGTTTAATAGGATTTCCAAAAATATATAATTGAAATTTTGACCCCTGTTGTACTTACTAACAGCATTTGAAATGGTCCTACTTATATTTTATTTATTACAATTTGACCCAAAAATATATAATTAAAATTTTGACCCCTACTGCATATTAATAATAGCATTCTAAATAATGGTAATTACATTTTATTTATTACAATTTAATCTAAAACTATATAATTAAAATTTTGACCCCTGTTGTACATAGTGATGGCAGTTTAAATAATGTTAATTACACTTTATTTTGGGTCGCATTCACGTACACCTTTATGGATATTGAAGTTTTTCTTAATAAAATCATAATAGAATTGGGTTAAACTCTCTTTGTTACAATTCTATATAAAGTCCTGTTTGGTAGAACTAAAATTCACCAAAATTTATTAAATTTAACTAATTTTTGTACTTTTTTTTAATTAAATTTTTTCATATATCACTTTTATGTCACATTTTTCTACTTATGTTATACTTTTTGCTAACTTTTTGTTCCACCAAACAGCTCCAACATGAAATCCTACCCAAAAAAAAAAAAGGAGAAGAAGGAGGTATGATTTTTATCTTCAAATATTTTTATTTGCAAAATATTTGAACGCAATAACAAATAGTTGGAGAAAGTCACATCCAGCGTTATAGAGTAATAATGTCGATTTTCCTCTTTTTTTTTTTTTTTTTTTTTTTTTTTGGGGGGTCAAAAAGTAAGATTGCTTTTGCGAGTCCAACTAAAGGAGCCAAATTATTGAGAGTTGCCTCGCTTTGCCTTCTTTCACAACTAGCAAGTAAGCATCATTAACTTTGATGTTATTTGTCAAAAAGTAAATATTAATTAACTCGTGTTAAAATAATTTACATAATCACTTTAAAACTTTATTATTATTATTATATTATTGTTAGAATGATCCAACATCTTATTATAGCATATTTGCTCTCTAAAAAATGCGCTAATAAAAATATATGGATAACTGAATTGATTAAATTGTTGAATTAAATTAAATCAATTTTTAATTTAATTTTTTAAATTAATAATTTGATTACAATTTATTTTTTTAAATTAAATGGATCAGCTTAGCTTCTAGTTAAAAAGATTAGTTAACTGAATCAAACAGATATTAGTTATCATTATATAATATGTTAAACATTTAAGCTTTTTTTTAAAAAAAAAAGAGAAACATAAAAATACTACATTTTAAAATATGTTATAATTATAGATGGATTTATTTTGTAAAATAATTATTTCAAATTATTTCTTATAAATTTTTATTTAAAGAACTAAGTAACTTTGACTGAGCAGTATTCTCAAGATGTCTTCTTTTTATTTTATTTTAAAGGGGTTGTTTGGAGTAAGAAAAAGTGAGATAAATTGTAATTTGGGGAGAGTTCGTAATACGTGCAGTGAGAGAAAAAATTGATGTGATATAAAGTTAACAGAGATTTATAGAATTTTTTAGAGAAATTCAGCAAACCAAATGACCCAAAAATAGATAAAAATATTTGCATGCAAGTGTACACACATGATTTGAAAGTTACTATGATGAATTAAGTTAAATTTATTCATGAAATATATATATATATATATATATATATATATATTACATATTTTTTGTTCCATAAAATTATTAAACTAAACTAAAGTAAGTAATTTATTTTCATTTAATTTTTTAGTTGAGAAAAATAAATATTTTAAAACTTTTCAAAACCAATTATTGGTGATTCGGTAATTATTATGTACAATGATGATGAATACTTAATACAGAGCTGATCGTGATGGGGATTAGGTTCATCTGGGGACGAGAGGCCCCACCTCAGATACATCCATCAATGGTGTCAATCTTTTGCCGAGTAAAAACAAAAATTTTAACTTTTTAACGAAAGAAATATCCGGTAATTACATCTGACCCATCAATGGTTAAATTTTTCGCCAAGTAAAAACAAAAATTGTAACTTTTTAACAAAGAAATATCCAGTAATTACATCTGACCCTACCCACCTACCCACTATCAACTGGGGGGACCAAAAAAAATGAAGCACTCAACATGACTAGCTTGTCCAAAGCTAAATCCAGAAAGAAAAATAAAAATAAAAGAAAATAATTATTGGGATAAATTAAGAAAAATAGCAGGGGCTTCTTATTTATTTATTTATTTTTATTCTTTATTTTATTGCAAATTGGAAGGTAGAGGAGAAGACAAAAGAGAAATAAAGACTTAAGGATACCATCGCGAGGGATGGTAGGAATGGTAGATAAAAGGTTAAAAGCAAGACGGGGACATTTCACAAGGAATAAATTATAGTATTCAAGTTTACGGGTGTTGGTACAAGGGTGAATTTATTTGTTATATTGGTACTGTTTGAAGTTAAAAAATATAAAATTTGTAAATTTTTATAAATATAAATTATGAAATTATAAAATTTAAATTTTTTACTCATTACACATAGTACGAGACACTGATTTTAATAAATTTATACAACTTCAAACACACCAAATGTATCGTATATAGACATTCTATTATTAATATGGGAAGTACATACATAAAAATAGAGTCATCTAATTCAAAGTACATGTATGTATATACATATATATATATATGTTCGGCAATAATTTTACCTTCTTCTCTGTAGACTCCTTCTCTCCCTTGTTCATTGAAATCTCTTTCCGGTGGCCTGCAAGCAAGAATATAGTAAAATAAAGCAGTCGGAATTGGTCCCCGACCAGAGACACTCCGATACTTAAGTCAATTTCTCATATAGATGATAAGCTCATATAAGTAAAGAGAGAGAGAGAGAAGAAGATCAGAGAAAAAGGAGCCAAAAGAAGAACCCTTACGCTGTCTTGGTTTTTGATATTTATAGATGGAGTGTCTGTCTTGCTTTCTGTTGATTTGACTATCACTTTATTTTGATATGACTTAAAGTGGAGGTGGGTGGTTAACATTAAATGCCAGATAATGTAAGTTTCGAGAGCCGTGTGGTAGTGTAGTACATAAAGTAATTATACAACGTAACTAACAAACTATTTAGTCCCAATTTAACTAGAATATACCCCTGTTCGGGGGTGCAATTTATGGTCGGCGGACCACTTTTGTGGTTGGGCAAGCTATTTTTATGCCTCACATGACTAAGTGGCTCATGGGTACCCCCTCAAGCCTCTACTTAAGTCTTAAAGTAGCTTAAGGTCAGAGGTTCGAGGCGGGGAGGCGCACCCCAGGGTAAAAGCCCCCTGTGCAGTGACAAATACACAATACCATCGATGCTCGGGCCGGAACGTGCGATTTCCCCTGAACAATATATATAATAAATAAAAATTTAACATAAATTCACAGTTAAAATGGGTAAAAATGAAAATCAAATGATATATTTATTTAACTTTCTAATTTAGCAAGGCAATAATTTATTTGCCCATATCAGGCATTTGACAAAACTTTCAATTTTCAGTTTTCTTCTTTTTTTTTTTTAAACTGAACGCAAAACTCTTTTCACATATTTGTTTTTAGTTTTCAGCTTCTAAAAAAATTATTTTTGAAATATTGGACATTGTGATAGAATAATAGAAAGGAGAATTTTTTCGTCTCAAAATATAAAGAATATTCATTACTTGAAGTGATTCTTTTGGGCTTTAATTTTTTTTTTAAATTATAAAACATAAAAAAATCATTCTCTCAAGTTTTCATTTTCTTCTACAACCACCATCACTACTCGTTACAATCATCACTAACCGTTGACCATCACTGAGCCACCGCTTTGACCATCAGCTGTTAATTATCATTTTCACAACTGACTGTTACCTAATTTTGACTTATCTGTACTTCCATTGACATTCATCCACCTCTGACTATCATCCATTATAAGTTACCATCGACTGTCACCCGACACATTTCTAATAACATAACTACCAACTAATAATTATGGATATCAAATACATATTCAAGTTTTTGTTTATGTGTTTTATTATAAAAATAAAAGATTAAAATTAAAAATAAAATAAAAAATTAATAAGTAACAGTTTTATTATTTCTTTAATGATTTGATATTTTAAAAAGGTCAAATAGTAGTAATAGTAATAATAATATTTCACAGGTGGCTGATTTGGGGGCAAACAAATTGTATTCGTTAAAGTAGGGAATGATCTCGCAATTACGTGTATGATTGGAATTCAAACGGCCAAAACAAGCTTGTTGTGAATACCCAAGCGAATGGGCATTTTGGTAACTTGCAATGGAATTAAGATGACTGATGAGGTCAGCATTTCAAAACGTCAATATCGAATTATTGACCGTCTTCTTCGTTATTGTCCAGCTTCCGCCGCATTTCCCCACCGGCACCCTTGGTACCAAAATTACCGAAACAACCTTCTTTACTTTTTCTTTTTTAAAAATTACAATTAATTGCGAATGAGGGTCTCCGGTTTATGTAAGTCTATATATTTTAAAAAATACATGTATATCAAATGATTTTTTAGTTAGATAAAAATAAATATTTTTTAAAAAAATTTTAATATAAAAATTTAATTTTTTTTCAAGAAAATATAATTAAAATAACATCTAACTATATAAAAAATTTAAAAATTATATTTTTTTAATATTTCAAATCAGACTGAAGCCTACAAATTTAATGCTAAAACCAAAAAATTAAACATATTCAGGCTAAACTAAAAACGTTCATCCTAATTCCTGTGTTTTAGACAGAGTGACTTTTCAAATCACTCTTTTAAAATGTTTGAAAATATTAGGTGCCATTTGGTTTATTTTTTTGTTTTATGTTTTTTGTTTTTATTTTATGTGTTAAAAATATGAAAACGAGGAAATAGAAAATATTCTATTTTTCTTATTTTGAGATTTTCTTTATTCTTTTGTTAAAAATTCTCAAAATAAATTTTTGTCATTTTTTATTTTATGTGTAAACTCATCTTCTGTTTTCGAAAACAAAATTTGAAAATATAAGGGCTCATTTGATTTGTTTTTCTATTTTTTGTTTTTCGTTTTTGTTTTCTATTTTCTATTTTGAACTCATTTTCCATTTCATGCTTTTGAAAAAAAAAAAGAAAAAGTTCAAAACACATTTGATCACTTGTGTTTTCAAAATTTATTTTAGAAAACAGAAAATGGACTTGCACATGAAATAAAAAATGACAAAAAGTCTTTTTGAGCATTTTTAATCTAAAATAAAAAAATTAAAAATAATGAAAATAAAGCATTTTTTATTTCTTTATTTTGAGATTTTTAAAACATAAAATGAAAGCAGAAAATAGAAAATAGAAAAATAAACCAAATACCACCTTACTTATTGGATTATTCTCTTATAATTTGTGGAATTAAAAATGCATAAATGTGCGTTTTGAATTCACAATCTCTCTCTCTCTTTATTCATCTTTGTATCTCTTATTAATCTTTGAATTTCTATTTCTTCTCATTATTGTGCATATATAGTTTTATAAATAAAATATCTTTACTGAAAAAATTAATGTTGGGAAATTAATTACACCAAAAAATGTTGGGAAATTAATTACAACTTTTCCAGTTCATTGCTTGAATCCTAAGGCCACTTTATTGATAGCACATATATGCATGCATATTTCATTTACTTTTCTTTTTAGTTTATAAAATTGTATTTAATTTAATTTTTCTTTCAAAGAGGAATATATATATACACATAAAAGCTCGTTATTAGATGGAAGGGAACCCATTGGTTTACTTTTTTTTTTTCTTTAGTTGTTTTTAAAGCAGCTTTGGACTGATCTGGTGATAGACTTAGTGCGTTTGAAATAATAAAAAATGCGACAAAATAAAATAAGTTGTAGATTCGTAATTTATACAACAAAATAAAAAATAAATAAATTTTAAAATTTTTAATATGTTTTTATTATTTTTCAAAAATTTTTATTACTCCAAATGGAACCTTATAAGAGGTTGGCAAGTCAAAACTCTCAGTGTTTTAAAAAATTTATCTGTATTTTTATTTTTTTTAAATATTTATATTAATACAAGTATCCTTTCAAATCTTAAAAAAAAAATAAAAAAAAATCACCTTACCCTCTTAAAATATAAAACTTTTTACCCTTTGCCTCTTCTGACTTAAATTTTTTGATCCTCCACTGAACTAACCTAATTCAAGAAATGTATAACAATTAATGGGAATTAATTAATGAAGGCAAGCCCTACAAGACCTTACTCAAAGGAGGCCGAACAACCAAGAAAACACAAAGTATAGCTTTATATATGTGCGTGTGTATATATATATATATATATATATACACTTTTTCTCCATTCAAAAAAGTTGTTCGATTTGGAATATTCAAATTCCAATCCAACCCAACCCACAGTGCACGTGGGAGAGGGATTAATTCTCTCTCTCTCTCTCTGGGGGGTGGGGGTGGAGAGGAAAGAATCTGGGGGGAGCATGCATGAGATTGACTCGTCGAATATGCTCCATTTACAAATACTCTCGTTGAATTTGGAATATCATGTGTAGTTGGCATATTAAATAAATATTACAATTCATTATATCTGTATCTATATATATATATATATATATATATGTAAGTGTTTGTGTTATGAATGTTACTAGCTGCTATGTTTAATTTTTATTTTAACCAACCAAAAAGAAATTAGAACAACCAGAAGTGCTGACCCCAGCTGGCCATTACGCCTGCAAACTTATGGTCCAGTAAAGCCTCATTTTCTTTCTCGTTCTTATTCATTGGAAATTTTAATATTTATTTATGCTATAATTAGTTGTTAAGGTAACGCGATAATAATATTTTTAAAATTAAATAGTATTTTAATTAATATTGTTATTTAAATTGATAAACACACAAGTGTTCGTGTTGTTTTAAATTTTTATTTTTTAATAATATAGCATCTCTCCCTGTATGTATATATATATATATATGTTTAGTGTTTCTATAAGGTGGGTATTCTAGAGGCTACTTGCCTCACTAGCTACGACAAACTTGACTAGCATGTGATGATAATCAGGGAAAAAAAAGAAGGCGCCAACTTGATGGGTTTCACTATAGATTTCAATGCCAACTTCTTCCCAAGTGATTTTCAGCCGTCCATCTGTATATATTATGATTGATTAGAATCAAAATCAAGTAATTAAGCATATTCTCACAAACTCTTTGTATATGTCAAAATCAAGGGAATAGGGCCGGTTGAAACAATGGTGCGTGTTTGCATATCCTTTGTCCTTCGAGGGGAATAATATATATATATAATATCAATGTAATGGACTCATTATGTGTGTACTTATTAAGGGACGTTTAATAATAAAAAAAAATTAAATTTAGACTAATTTTTGACATGTGCCACTTTAGTTAATTGATATTTATTAAAATGTATAAAAGTTAAAAAAAATTGAAGAAAGTTAAACAAAGTTGAAAAAAGTTGGTAAGGCGCTTAGTAGAAAAGTAAAAAAAGTTGTTAAAAGTTAGAAAAAAGATTAATAATACTTATTTTTTCTTTTTCTTTTTTTGGGGGGAATCAAACGGCCTTTTAAAATAGATCAAAAATGGTGATTATTAATTTATTTATAATAATAATATTGCCATTTATTGTTTTAAGTTAAATAGAGTGAAGGAATCTAAATGATGTGAAACTTTGCAATTTTTTGGAGTACAGAGAGTATATCCAAATAAAAATGTGAAAATGTTTTATTTGGTGGCTTAACTAAGCTTTACCAAAGCACTAGTTTCCTTACTTAATACAGTATATATGTATATATATGGTATTAGATTAACAAGCAATGCTTTTCCTTTTAAGCTAGCTTCCAAGTTAGCAAGCACTTAAAACTTTTCCACTCCCTCTCTCCTCTACTCAAAGCTAGTGCATAAAAAATAGAACAAAAGTTAAAAAGGTAAAGAAACAACGAACAACCACAATACATTAATTCAAGAGTTAGCTCAACATAAATTGATTTTGAGAGCACAACTACTTTTTACACTCGTGAAGAAAAAGTTAAAAAGGTGAAGAAACAAGGTAAAGAAACAACCCTCTCTATATTATGATTCAAGAGTTAGCTCAACACAAATTGATTTTTGAGAAGCAACTACTTATTAGCACAAAATTGTTTTTAAAAACGCAACTAGAGCAGCAAGGGAAATCTTTTTTTTTTTTTTGGGTAATTAAGGGGAACCTATTTGGATAAGGGTGGAGCTATATTTGGGTTATAGTCAAGGTAAGATATTGACTCAATTTTTTTTTTAAGTACTAATAGTATATAACATCCTAACTTAACTGCTTATAACTCAATTTAATTAATACCCAACTCATAGTATAGGGTGAGAAAAAATTATCTCTATTTATTTGCTACCTCGATAATACTTAGATGCCGTTGCTATATATGGATCAATCTTTGCTCGAAGGCTCTGTTTGGGAAATTAAGGAATTTCTCAACTCTTGCCTACTTAATTTTTTGGCCTTTTTTTTTTACATAATTAAATTTACTCTTTTACATTTTAAATTTCTTATAAACCATGAAGGGTATTAGGTAATAATGTCAAATTAATAAAAAGTTAACTACTAAAAAAATAAATTTTTCCTTTTCAGACACTCACAAAAATAAATAAATAAATAAATAAAATAAACAACTTCTTAATACTTAGAGCTTTTTTTTTTTTTTTTTCTTTTCAAACTAAGCCTAATATTGATAAAGTTATTTTTACAAAGGATTGTCCCTAAAAATATTGATAACTCTATTTTTACTAAAGATTGTCTCTAAAGATCTTGTAGTTGCGGATTAGCATGAGAAAAATTTAAGTGCTTTTAGGTGACATATATATACGCATTGCCTTCTACATATATGCATATATTATATTATATTAGTGGTGATAAGTCTTGCTTTTCTAGAACCTAGATAGTTACTTTTAATTCATTTCATTTAATTAAATATAGGAAAGACACTATTAGATCACATGAAAAGCAGCTCATGCTGCACCTTAAATTTGAATATACGTGCAGCATGGCCAGGTATTGTTTGGTGGGTCCATGGATATTTGAAAAACTTGTTCTTATAAGAATCTTCAAGGACAAGGAGTAGATAGCCAGAATCTCCACGGGTGGAATAGGATACAGCTTAATTTTCTTCAAGTACGTACCTTGTTTTTCTGAAGATTTTGGTACGCCAAATGCATGTACAGAAACAGAGTGAATTTGATTATTATTAAGTAGGAGGCAAAGCAAATTAACTGCGATCGCTCTTAATCAATTCTAAGCCTGAAACCGTACCCACATAGCATAAAGCAGCATGGCTTGGTCATGATCTACCTGATCCGCACCTTATTTCTTATTCGTGGCAACAAAATCACCGTGATCATGAGAGTATTTGGTTAACAAAAAAAAAAAGTACAATAAAAATAGAAAAATGTGATATAAAGGTGATATGTGGAGAAATTTAATTGGAAATAAGTACGAAAATTAGTTAAAATTGATGAGTTTTGATGACTTTTGATGTCATCAAACAGGGCTCATGTATTATTATATATAAGCTTTGTTTAGAGTGATAAAAAATTCTGAAAGACAATAAGAAATACTAAAAATTTCTAAAAGTTATTTAGTTTTCATTGCAAACTCACAATTTATCTCACTTTATCTCATTTTATTTCATTTTTTTATCACTCTAAACACACTCATATATATATATATATATATATGTTCTATGATCTTGTTGAGAGGAAGGGTTATTCCAAATTGTTTATATCAAAGCATTCTGATTAATAGTTACCGACCAGAACAAATGTTTACTGTTCTGGTAACGAAAAAATCAATTTTCTTTTTGTTTCATTTTTATTAATTTTTTATTTCATTTTTCTGTTTGGTAAACTTTAGATATATCATTTACATTCCTTTAAAAAAAATCACATACGGATTTTGGATAGAAATGAGTAATATTTTAATAAGTTAATTAACGCTCTATATAATGATCCCGAACGATAGATTTTTACGAGCTATATTTGGTATTTAGTTATTTACTAAATTTTAAAATTTTATTTTTTTATTTAAATTCTTTTTACGAATACGGGTACAGTTCTAAAAATTATTAAATGAAAAAATATAAATTTAATAAAAAGTTATATAAATGAAAAATAATTAATTATTTAGGACGCAGGCCAAACCTCGAAACAAAAGGGTGTTATGGAACTTCTGAGGATTGGTACTATGATGTGGCATGTCATGACTGAAAACACAGACTAAAATTGTGCAAAGACTCCAGGCTAAAGTCAATGTCCGGTTCAGCCCCTGGGCCAATAATAAAAGCATCTGGATTTGATGGTTCTTCCACGTACTTCTTCGAAGGTCTTTTTTTTCTTTTCCTCTCTAGCCTTCGGTCAGGAGAAATTCGGAGTTGCGGTGGATTTTATGATCCCAGCTTAAAAAAAGCTACAAATGTTTATGAAAATTACGGTTTTGATAAGTTGGGTCAAATAATTTAATATATTCTTATTCACCATTGTAAGTGGGTGTTTGGATCCTCAATAATAACAAGGAAAAAAAAATTAGTTTATCATTTTTTTTTAATCTTTTCAAATTTATAGTGCCAATAAGAGTAATTGGAGTAAAGAGTAAGATGTAACCTCAAGAAGACCCTCCCAATGGCACATGAACCCGATCTCGATCCAATTGCTTTCATTCAAAATACTGATCCTAGGCAATGTTTATTTAGGGGATAAAATTGAGATATTATACAAGTAATCTATCATTTTTTACTAAGTTGATTTTAATCTTATATTTAGTTTGTAGTATTATAACTCTGGATTGAATTTTATATTTCAAAATGGGAGATGAGTAATGTCATAAGGATATGGTATTACTTATATTTCGCTTTTAGATTTGTTTTCCGTCAAAATTTAAAATTTTAAAATTTTTTCTTTATCACATCTTTTATCTCACTTTATATCTTACCAATCAAACACTAAAAAAATAATCTCACATAAAAAATTAATCTCATATTATATTCAATCTCATATATTATCTTAAAGTATTATTTATACTCCGTTGTCTAATTCTTCAAAACAAACATAGCCCTAGAGGGTAAAATCCATCCACGAGAGAACCACTCTGAAGTGTGTGTGTGTGAAGGCTGCCTCAGCTTGTCTGATGTGGCTGGCTGGCTGGCACGATCGGTACGCAAGTATACACGTACCCTCGATATCTGTATATATCTATATCTATCTTATTTTGAGTAAAAGTTGTGTGTGTTGATGTAAAGCCAGTCCGCAGACAGAACATGCAGAAAAGCCTTAACAATCACTTTCATCTTTATCCGTGGTTCTGAAGAATGAGTAGATGGGAGGGAGCGGAGCAAATAGCCATGACTATTTGTTAGCCAGAACGTTAGTCTGTGCCACTTTTGAGTGCTTCTGCTTCATCTTTCTCTGCTTTTTCTCTACATATATATATATATATACACACATTGTTGCTGTTGCTGCAAAGCAATATGCTAACGCCGTTTCATTAATGCCAGCTTGATGGTGTTGACAAGCAAACACCCTGATCTTGTAAACATACATGTATGCATTTTTTTTATTATTCTCTCTCTCTCTCTCTCCCATTGTAACTTTTTCCCCACTTACCAACAAAAAACTTCTTCCCCCCAACATCTCTCTCTCTCTCTCTCTCTCTCTCTCTCACACACCCCCAATCCCTATTCCCCCGGCCCTATATAAAAATATTTTAATATTTGTGCCTGTCTTTCCCACACAAGAGTGGAGCTATCAATTATTAAGACCCAGGGCCGACCTAATAACAGTAAAAGAAATTTGAGAGTGGAAGTAATAGAAAACCAAGTTATTAATAATTAAGCATATTTACATACATGCACATCTACTGACAATAAACTGAAGAAGTCAAAAGGGGGAGGGCAGGGGAGGGGATCAATGGGAATATCCAAGCAGAAAGCAGCCCTACACACCCAATAATCTTTATTGCCCCAAAAGTGCCGAGAGGCTTTGCACAGAAGAGAATCCCTCATGAGGATCTTCCTTTTGCTCTTACTGGTGACCCCAGTTTGTGAGTTTTTAATCATAATGCTCTCATAGGAATATGAGAAAGGTCGAGAAAGATCACAGTAGATTCAGGATTTTCTTTCAATTTATTTATATACAGTCATATTTTGGTGTGTTGCCGTGAATTTTATTTCTCAGTTTTTATGATATTTTGTGCAATAATTTTCTACATATTTTTGGTTGAAATATAACTCATTATAAATTTACAATAATAATAAAAAATAAAAATAAAAATAAAACACGTCATAGGTGGCACTCTTAACGATGCCATTCAATTATAATGTGCATGTATATAGGCTTTGTTTAGAATTGGTAAAAAAAAATATAAAATTCTATAATATACGAATTACGAAATTATAAAATTTAAATTTCTTACACGAAATACAAGACATTAATTTTTATAATTTTATACACTTTTATACAATTTCAAACACACTCATAGTATAGATCAAGGGTATTTAGTTGATAAAAATTTGATTAAAAAATATAATAAAAATATAAAGATTTGGTATAAAAGTAATCCGTAATAAAATATAATTAAAAAAATATAAATGATTGATAAAAATTAATAAATTTTTATCATGGTCCAGGAGGAGGATATGTCATGGTGGTGGCCTGTAATATGGGTCCAAATGTCCCTGCTTGGACCCACTGCCATTACTCGAAAAGTACCCAAGTGGAGTGAGTAGTGCTTGCTTTGGTGTTGCTGTTTTTTTATTTATTTTAATACAAATATATATATATATATATGTTTTACATTAAAACAGAAACACCGTTAATTTCAAAGTGTATAAGTTTGTTGGGGGGTCATATATATATATATATATATATATATAAACAGACATATAGTACAACCCATGTGAACGAAAAACATAAAGGCTATACAATTTCAAGGACTTTTACGGGTGGTGTCCTCCTCTTTCACGTCTCGTAACTTGTAATTGTGATTCAGATCAATTGAGTGGAGATTTAATTCGTACATTTGAAGTAAATAAAAATAAAGTAAATTATACTTAGACTCCTTAAATATTAGATTGATTACACATAAACTTTTGAATATTTAAACTTTACACTTAAACTTCTTATTTTTAAATATTTGTAACACTTAAATCTATTCGTTAATTTTTTCTGTTAATATCCCTTCCCATCAGTAACCCTCATTTTCTCTCTCACCGCACAGCTACCTCTCTCTTGCTCTCTTTCTCTCCCTTAACCATCAGTAATCCTCATTTTCTCTCCTTTCGCACAGCTCCTTCCTTGGCTTGTGCGCTCTCTCTCTCTCTCTCTCTCACTCGTAGGGTTTGTTTGGTGTAAAAAAAAATAAGATAAATTGAGATAAATTGTAGTTTGAGAAAAATTCGTAATGCGTACAGTGAGAGAAAAAAGTTGATGTGATATAAAATTAACAGAGATTTATAGAAATTTTCAGAAATTTTCAGCAGAATATTGCACGCCAAACGCAGCCATAGTTAATAGGGTGTATAAATAAGAGCATCCTTGCTATACCAGATACTAAAAAAGCAACACAGAAATGGAATCTTGTGCCAAAATAACTAAACAAGGAGAAGAAGATCAGTTCTCCGGCTATGCATTTCAATTGGCAAGCTCGTCGGTGATGCCAATGGTATTGCAGGCGGCTATGGAGTTGGAAGTGTTGGAGATCATAGTGAAAGTGGGTCTCGCCGCCCAACTCTCCGCCACGGAGATTGCTTCTCAGATGGGTGTTGCCTGGAACCCAGATGCACGGTTCATGCTAGATCCTTAGCTTCGGCTCCTGGTCAGCTCCTTTGCTCTCTCCGAGGTACCACCTGGATCTATGGACTGACAACTAAAACTGAGGTTCCTTTGGCCCTTGATCTCATTCACAGACAGTTGGGATTCTTAGGAATTACTTTGCCTCTCTCTCTCTCTTTCTAAAAAATGATAGTGTTTAGATGAACAGAAAAGAAAAAAATGAAAGTGAGAGGAATAGTGGAGGAAAGTAAAATATTGTAAAATGGGTTAAATTTATTTTTTTTTTTTAGTTGGATTAAATAAAGATGAGCAATGTTTTTTCTAAGATAATTTATAATTAGAAAAATTACATAAGAATAAAATTTTTAAAAAAATATTTTATTTTTATGAGCATAATTTTTGAAATATTAAAAAATAAAATTAAACTAGAAATTGAGTTTGATTGAAGAAAAATATATTAAAAATAATTACATAGTAAAATTAAAAACATTAATTATTTTTAATTTTTTAAATGTAAGGTCTTTTTTAATTTAATTTAATTTTTCATTTGACATAGTTTTAATCATATAATAAAAAATAAAATTAAAATGAGAAAAAAATATGTAATTAAGTAATTAAGGATATAATTAAAAATAATAAATTTTTAGATGTAAGTAAAAATAATAATTTTTTAAAGGATTAGTTCAATTCATTTAAGGATGGACATAATTAAAAATAATAAATTTTTAGATAAAGTGTTTGTAGAATAATTATTTTTCAACTATACCCAGGTGAAAAGCATTTATTAGGTATTTCTAAAAACATAATTATATAATTTTATTAAAACATAAATATATTTGGTAATATAATTTTATTTATAGTTAATAACTTTATTTAAATAAAATATATAATTTTCTTAAAAATTATAAAATTAATTGAATACACTAAAATATATTTAAATTTTATTAATTAATTAATTTAATAAAATATATTTAAATTAATTAATTTAATGTTATAAATATTTATTTTTAATAATAATTAATTTTAATAAAATATATTATTATAACTTAATTTAATAAGAAATTATTATTAGATTTAATAAAATTAATATAATTTAATAAAATATTTTAATAATAAAAAATTTCATGAGAGAGAGAGATAAAGAGAAAGGGAAAGCGCGAGAACTGTACACAGAGAGCGCGAGAGAATAAAAGTTACAGATGAATTAGGGGCATTTTCGTCATTTATGATGTAGTTAACGGAGAAAATTAACGGTTGGACTTAAGTGTTACAAATATTTGAGAATAGGAGGTCTAAGTGTAAGGTTTAAATGTTCAGGGAGCTATGTGTAATCAGCTTAATGTTTAGGGGGTCTAGGTATAATTTACTCATAAAAATAAGATGTGTTTAGTTTGTTAAAAATTATTGAAAAAATTTAAAATTTTTTAAAAATTTTTAAATGTTATTTATTTACTTTTTTATCACATTATATAAATTACGAATTTATAAATTACCTCACTTTATCTCATTTTACCCTACTTTTTCAAATTCACCAATAGTGGTTTGCATCTCAACCAAAGATGGTGCATGTGATCCACAAATTGATCCGTCGGCTTATTTACGCCAGTTTCTAGATAATAATTAGGAGCTCAAAGAAGTTAATTAATTAGTGACCCTAGACCAATTACCTCCGCAAGAAGAGTACTTTGTTTAGGAACCAAACATTTGGAGCAAAGGTATATGCAATCAATCTTGCACCTTAATTTTATAAGATTCGTTGTGCATGCATCCCCCCAAATTTCAATGCCCCTCGGATTAGTGTGTGTATATATATATATTGACTTATCAATATGATACAGTACGATAATTTTAAATTACGTGTGCGTTTAGAGTTTAAAAAAAAAATAACTATAAAATTTTATAAATATTCATAAAATTATAATTTTTCTCAACTTTTTATATTATTCATCAATTTCAAGACTGTAATTTATGAAGTTTTATGAACCTTTTTAGGCTCCAAATACACATCGAATTGAATAAATTTAAATTAATTAATTTTGTAGTGATCATAATTTTGTTGTAGGTGTATGATTCAGACGCATAATATATAAATTTTGAGTTCCTCTGAAAACTATTTTTATAGACATGGTTGTGATGCAAATTTTTTCACAGCAAAATTACATTGTTGATTTTGAGACTTCAAATTAATAATTTTACTGCTTTTTGACAACTTTTATTTTGACAATTTTCCGTGAGGTGAGTGTTTGACTAGTGCCACAACTAGTATTCTTTTTGTGTGTTGATTTCTAATTGTGCTCATAAGAGAGATGGGCATCCTCCAATGCTAATGAGAGAGGAAAGAAAAAAAAAAACTAGACCTTTAATTGGGGAAAACTTTAGACCACTCCATTTGTTTTTTCTTTGGTGCAAAAGGTGATATTCTCGCCCTTAGGGCCTCCATCTCCGGCTCCAAGAGAATAGTGGAGGAGGTAAATCGCGGTATACGGCGGCCTCCTAGATATGAGGATCAGTACCTGATGCCCACAAGGAGCCACCCCCACAAGAGAGTGAAACTATCACACTACGATTGCCAGGACTCGAACCTGTATCCTTAAGTGCAATCTGCTGCCCGAGTACCAACCGTGCTACGCCCGTGGGGGTCACCATTTACTTTTCTTTCTATTGAAGGCTATTGAATTGGAATCGCATGATCAAATTGAAATTTTAATTTTTAATTATTTGGAATGGTTTTCCATTTCTGATTTCGACTATTATTTATGAAGAAAATAGAATAATTAATTTAATTTATACATGCAACCATTCATTAAAATTTTTTTTTTTCATTTCATTTATGCATTTTTTTAATTGTTGCACAACTTATTTTTATAGATTCCCATAATTTAACATGTGAAGTTGATTGATGCCATTCTTCTGACTAGAATATTATAATTGGAATCAAATTAAATATTTCGGATAATTCAGTTCGGTTCTTATTTAATATTTGAACAATTTTTTTTTCCAGTTAAAAAAGAAATTAAAATTATCCCAACAATTCCAATGGGAACAAAAACCGAATAATATCTCAATCACATACCACTGAATGAGGAAAAAAACTCACCAAAAAAAAAAAAATGAGGAAAAAGAATTGCATACAGGTTCCACCGGAAACAAATGGAAAGCTTCAGTGCTTCACAGTCATTGGAAGTTCAGACAACTACTGATATATATATATATATATATATGTATATATATAAGGGGAATTGATTATTTTCAAAAGTGAAGATTATATATATTTACGTTTCGTTTAATTTACTGTAAATTTTTAAAAATTATTAAAATTATTTACTCTTTACTTTATTATATAAATTATGAACTCATAATTTATCTTATTTTTTATTACTCAAAATACACTCTTAATTTGCGTAATCTTAAGGATCCCAAACCCAAATAAGAAGAAGAAGAAGAAGAAGGGGGGGGGAGGGGGGGGGAGGAGGGTATAGCTTGCGCCCACACATGTTGGGTTGCTATGCTCGATATTATCTCAAACATTTTTTTTTTTATAATTATAAGATGATGACGATGAAAAATAGAATGTGTAAGGATGGGACAGCTTGCAAAGGGAATATGACACCACTTTATGGGTTTGGTGTTAAGTGTGAATCAGGGTAGGTTTGGTAGGAAAATTTTGATTTTTGATTTTTTTTTTATTTCATATGATTTTTATTAAAATTTATTTTTTTTAAATTGTATCTTTCAGGTGAATTAATTGTATTCGTAAAAAAAATAAAAATTTATGCACCCATTTGTGTAAAAGTTATACATTTTGATTAAAAAAAAAAAACAACGAAAGAATTATTTATTTATTTATTTTTGAGTTAAGCTCCGATTTTTTAATATAAAATATTTTTTTTGAAAAATACATTTATTCATATTTTTGAAAATTATTTTTCTTAAATTATGAGTAAAATTATTTTTCAAAAATTGTTTTACATTAAAACAAACGTAACCTTTAACTTCAAACAAATTTGCTCAAAATAAGCCACAGTAGCTTTCAATTTTTCACATAGTTTTTGGAGTGAACTCAACTTTATCAATTGACATATTATTTAAAATTTGAATTATAATTTTTGAAATTTGAATTATTGTCACCCAGATCTGGGTGACAATAATAGTAAAAGAAATAAATAAATAAGATTCAAATAAAATTTTCTAAATTATTGACACCAGAAAAGTAACATATATATACAATCGAAATTAAAGATTTGGAGAGGCTAAACTATGTTAATCTCGTGACTTGCGGTCAATAATCAAAATCATTATATTAAAATTTAACAATTTAGATATAATTATATTTTTGTTAAATTAAAATAATATATATATATATATATATATATATATATCTAAATTGTTAAATTTTAATTCAATAATTCCTGCGTTTGGTGCACAAAAAACTCTCTGAAAATTTCTATAAAATTTTACATATTCTCGCCTTCTTAAAAATTAAAAAACGTTCAATATCTTTTAAAAAAAAGTCGATAACTAGAATTCGGTTAATCAAATAGCAAAAATTTTTTCGCCATTCTCACTATAAACTCCTAAACTACCAAACGACACCTAATTTGACTATTTTTTATGGCATATTAAAAATCGTTCAAACAGATTGTAGAAACCGTTCCGAAGGAACTGCGCAGGCAACTTTTGTTCGAACGGTTTTTACAATCCGTTTGGACGGATTATAGTGTAAAGAAGTAATGATTGCTTAAAATTTTGAATCCGTTCAAACGGAAATTCAAGCCGTCGAAACGAAATTTTACTATTCATCTCCAAAAAATACGATTTGAGCGGTGTACACTAAATATAAATTTTTTTTTAAATTATATTATATTATATTTTTTTTATTTTTTGATAGGCCAAACACAGCCAATATATACATTAATGTTACAAATCTGACATGGTGCTTTTTCCTGAAATAATGGCTTAGGATGAGAAAGTACTTCCCACTTCGTTGGCATTTTGATCTTCACTAAAACTGGAGTGGTTGCGAAGCCCAAAAACAAAAGAAAAGAGAAGTGGTTGGCCCATTTCCTCGTTCATTATCAACTTTACTAACGTTATTTTTCCCTCGGTTCTTTTTCGTGTTTGTGTGATTGGTAGAATTTCACGTCATAAATGTTGGCATCATCCCAGCTGTCTTTTCAAAAAGTGAGGCCCCCAGTACATGTCAGATGCCATTACTTTTAGGGTCGTTAATTTTGTTTTTTAGCGTTTATTTCTGTCCCATTTTTGGTATTTTTTCTTATTTTTCCAAAAAAAAAATTAAAAAACTAATATTTCTCTCTGCACATTTAAAATTTGTTTAGCCGATTAAAAAATACCAAAAGTCACTAAATTTTAATTATTTTATATATTTTTCTGTAATAAAATTTTAACATATATTACGTTTATATCATATCTTTATATTTTTATTGTATTTTTTTCAACTTTTTTTAACCAAACAACTATTAAGGACTACAAAAATTTGAGTGGAGTACAACTAAATTTTGAATTCAAAAAATATCTGTACTTGATATGAGAAGTTTGGTAGTAAAATTTTTAGGAAAAAAATATTATTTTTGATATTTAACTGTTTCACAAGTCACTAACTTTTTTTACTTTTTGCTTTATTACACTAATTTTTCAATGAAAAATTTATCAAAAATTATTAAATATTACTAAAAGTTACTAAAAATTATCAAAAATTAATAAAAATGCTAAACGTTACAAAAATTTTACTAAATACTCAAAAATTGTAAAAAATTATTAAAAATTACTACTTACTTTACTAAATACACCAAAATTTTAACTAATAACTTTTAACAAAAAATACCAAGAACTACAAAAATTATACCTCCAAACGCCTCCTTATTGTTTGTTTGAGCATACATACATATATATATATATATATATATATATATATACACACATATGTACCAAGCTGCACAAATTTAAAAACTTTCTTTATCCAATTATAATTTTTTTTCTGCATTTATTGAAATTTAATATAAAATAATAATAAGATGAATTTCAAATGTATTTAACTTGAATATTAAACGATTATACCAAAAATTAATTTGGTTTATCTTACTGCTTATAAGAAGGAAAATCATTCTGCATTATTTTAATAAAGACTGTAATAATTATCATAATGACATGTAAGCGATAGAGTTACGTTTAACTAACGCATACTAAGAATTATAAAAAAATATATATATATAATTAGGTGAGAGAGAGAGAGAGACAGAGGGAGAGAGATTGACCCCCTTCCCAAGCATTCCCTCTCTATTATTTTTATTATATTATTATTATATCAAATATATTTTTAAATTTTAACAATGCATTTCGAGTCTCAAAAAAAAAATCAAAAATTTCTAAAAGTAAAATTTTGTTGGAGTTTAGGATGTAAAAAATTATTGTGAAATAATTGTTAGATGTTTATATTTGATTTGATATAAAGTCATTAAAAGTTATATGAAAGTCTTGTTTGGAGTAAGAAAAAATAAGATAAATTGAGATAAAATGTGATTTGAAATTAATTTTGGCGTCTTTTTTTTCTGAAAAATAGCAAATTGTGGGAACGGATTTGACAAACTGTTCCCACGGATTCAAAAAAATTACAAAAAATAACGACAATAGTACTCATTTGAAAGATTTCGACATGAAGAATATGATTGTATAAAAAATTTATATATTCGGTTAACCTACTTTCAGATTTTTTTATTTTTTTTTGTGAAATATTAAAATTTTTTAAAATTAGTGATGGTGGAAAAATTAGAGATAAATGGGTTATTAGAGATATATAGAGTTTTATAGAGTTTTTTAGTATGCCAAACGGGGCCGAAATGACATGTGACAAAATTTTAGTGAAAGATTTTGAAAATTTTTTAGATTTTATGTAACTTTTTATACAAATGTCAGATTAACGTTTAAAAGAATCTACCAAAATTTGTTGGAACGCACTGTTATAGTTCATTCTAACGGATTTTAATAACTTTTTAAAATTTTTTAGAATTTGAAAAAAGTAAAACTTCTGAAATTTTTTGAAAAAAATTATTATTCTCCTCGTTGCTCCATATCAAATACCGTGCCGGTCTTAAGCCTTCTTCCTAAGAAATTCCTATTGGTGAGGCTAGCATTTGCGATGAGGTAAACCGTGTCCAATCAAAATTTTAAAGTGGTTTGAGTAAACAAGTTAATGTGCAATAAAATCACAACTATCGTGACAAATTAAAATTCTGTTTGGAGTAATAAAAAATTTTTTAAAATTGATACAAATATTAAAAAATTTTAAAAATTATTTATTTTTTTTCTCACTGTACAAAATACGAACTTACAACTTATCTCAACTTTTTTATTGTATATCATTTTTTATCATTCTAAACGCACCTTTTAAAAATAAGAAGAAAAAAGGGTTTTCATTATTTCTTTTAAGGAAGATGTTTCAAATTATTGATCATTCAAAGGTCATCACGTTTTCTATCATACTCTTTTCATGCAATATCTGTTTTACTTTCAGCATAGAGAGTGAATACATGCATGTATTTGGATACAATCAAAAGGACAAGCACAGCTAGGCAATCAAAATCAACAATGGACCCAACCCACTCTTTGTTGCTATGCAGATGGCCCACATTTCTTTTGCTTCTTCTGGGTAGGCCCACCTACTAATTCTCACACACAAACACACTCCCTTTTTGCCCAATTTGGAGCAGTGGAGAGTTGATATTCTTTCTTCACAACAACACCCACCTAATTTGCCACTTGATAGTTTCTGCTTCTATTATTAAGGGTGTGTTTGGAGTAGAAATTTGGTGAGATAAAAGATAAGAAAACAGAAAAAAGAAAATGAAAATTAAGGAAAAGAGAAAAAAATCTTATATATATGATCTTATTTGAATGGATTTAAAAATATAATAAAAATAAAAAATATTTATTAATATATTATTTTTTTAATTTAATTATTTTTAATTTCTTAAATTCTATAATTTTTTTTGGTTCCTTCAAACTTTTTTCTTTGGCAAATCATTTATCCAAACGGAGGGTAAGCTTTTTGTTTAATTAAACTAGACTTCCACTTACCACTTTGAATCAAAAAATCCTTTCAGCCTAATCAAAAGGATGAGCAGCTTTCCTTTTGTCAAATCAGGTCATCACTCGACTTCATTTTTCCACCTTGATAGGAAAACGTGGCCAATCAATGGGTTGGACAATGTTGAATCAATCTATTAGAACCTTTTTTTTTTTTTTTTTATTCCATTCCCTTCAAAATTTAACGTTTGCCCCAAAAGATGAACTTGGTTGGGGCTTGGCTTTCTGGGGCTTTTTTTTCAATAGTTTTTTGCTTGTGATGTGTAGCTTTAGGATGATTTAGGCCACAGAGTAAGTGGGAGCCATAAAGCCATAAAGCAATTGAGCCGATTTTATAGCCCAAATTCGGGTCCATAATGTAGTGACACGTCCAAGCCAGCGAGCTGAAATTTCTTGGACACAAAAACTGGTTTTTCACTTTAACACGATAACAAAAATTCTTAGGAATGCTAATAGACGGGTTTCTTTAGGGTAAGTTGTAATAGAATCAGCTAATTAGGATAGGAAGGTCGTTTAAGTTGTATCAAGAACTATAAAAGAGCTTGTAAAAAGATTAGAGATAATCAACAAACATTTCAGTTATTTTGAGAATTTTCTCTCTCTAGGAGAAACATCTGCTTCAATGTGATCAATCCATGTTACCTTATTTTCTATTCACTTTCTTGCCTACCAAACAATCAGAAGAAGATTCTAACTACCATTAATCCTAATACTCCACTTGTCTAAACATGTTTAACTTAGAATTTCATCGTCTCTATGACTTTAAAATGTATCGTTCCATAGGTATGTTGAATCTAACTTATATAATACTTTCATCCTACCAGACGATGTCAAACAATAATGCTTTATAGTGCCAAAGTGGTATCTCTCTCAACGTTTCTCTACGCCCACTCACATCGCCGCCAATCCTTCATAGTCATGCCCCGAGTTCAACTCAAGAGTGAGTGACATGAGTTTATAGTGCCAATCAATAAATTAAAGTAAAACTTAAACAATAAATACAGTAAAGTCAAAAGGCAAAACGTACAAAGTCAAGTGTTAATCAAACACGTACAGTAAGCCTATAAGTTACGTCCATAAAACCCAAAGAAAATATTTAGATAATAC
This sequence comes from Vitellaria paradoxa, assembly GCA_019916065.1. Classification (NCBI taxonomy): domain Eukaryota; kingdom Viridiplantae; phylum Streptophyta; class Magnoliopsida; order Ericales; family Sapotaceae; genus Vitellaria; species Vitellaria paradoxa. Next base: position 48,205,126 of record CM034238.1, read on the forward strand.
AGAGTTTGATAGTAGCAGAAATTGAACAAGCTACAGTACATCAATCATCCAACAAAATTATTCAACAGCAATAGCTAATACATATAAAAGTCTAAAATCAAAGTACCCACAAACCAGATACTAACCAAGTAAGTAAGTAGTGGGAAATGATAACCAAGTTTAAGAAAGCTCGAGGCAATCGCTGTCAGGCCCAGATGTACCACCTGTAAAAGAAGCTAGGTGAAAGTTACTAAGTTGAATAGTCTAAACCCCTTGGTACCAAGATGCAGTGAGCATAGTGATAGTGAAGGTGAAAGATGCCAAGAAATAGGCATATAAACAGCAGACTAAATAAGAGAATCATCATTACCTTCTAATACCTTTGCTGATTACAAAAACCATGGAACGCATTACTAAAGCTAGTTTCCTTAAATATAGAAAAATTCTGAATGAGCGGGCATAGTCTGTCTCAAGAGTTACAATATATCAAACATGTCAATACACATACTTCTTCATGTCCAAGTACAGAAAAGCATTCTTTCAGAAGTAAATGTCGGTTTGCTTTGATTGTGCTTTGAGGTCCTTCAATTTCTTCAATATGTTTGTGAAGTAATCCTGCAAATATTTCTCCAGGGTGACAATGTCTTTTGGTTCAACACCAAGAAGATTGTAGGTCTCTGCCATTGGAACCGAGAAAACAGTATCGCTTGTAAGGACCTGCGGAAGCCCCCACACAAATATGTTAGCTTCACTTGCATGCAACAGTCTCAAAAGAGTGGAAGGAGAAAAAATTGCAAATTGAACTAAAGACTTGACAGAAGGAAAATAAGTAAATAAATAAGCTACTCAGATGGAGAAAATGTGAGATATACTAATATAGCACTGCTCAGAAAATGGGTTGACAATAGTGTTAACATGGTGAATGAGGGCCAACAAGATGTTGCATGCTTATGAATCCATTGAAGTAAAATTAGACAAAAGATCATAATTGCAGGTCAAAGCATTATTGCTTATACACCACTGTCATGGCAAGGTATGAACATAGTCAGATCTTCCAAGCATTCACAATTTACTTGGCCGCATAATTAAGCAAAGAAAAATGAATTGGAGGAAATTTATGGCTCAAACATAAGATGCAAATTGATTTGACAAGTGTAATCATGTTGAAATTTGATCAAGCAAGTTGAAGAGCTAGAAAATAATGCAATTTACTAGCTTCGTGGGACATAATCAATACTCATAGGAGAGGCCAAGTCATTTTTACCTCTGAAAACGACAATCTGTCAGCAACATCATTTGTCCACTCAAACAATCGAGTCACTTGGCGAGTTAATCTCAGAACTGAGACAGGGACAGTGGTAACATTTGCATCTTGCCCTGCTAACCTTTCACACAATGTTATCACCTAAACAGAAAGGAGACTCAGTAATAAGAAAAAACTTATATCCTTCATTTTTTTTTTTTTTTGGTAAGTTTATATCCTTCAATTTATTCTTCAATTTAGAGTAATTGGAGATAGTGCAGAAATTTACGCTCTAACTGACAATTAAGCTCCATTAGATTTTGAAGGCTGAAACATGCTATAAATGATAATAATGAAGTAATTTAGTTTATGAAAGAGCAGATGCAGCAAAGCAGGCATTAACAATATATTTCAGAAATAATAGTTAATTACAGAAAATTTATAACATTTTCTACCTCTTGGCTTGTCCACGCCCGAGGACCAGCAAATGTGAGGAGCTTCCCATTAATATTTTCATTTCGTAAAGCTATAAATGTCAATCGAGCTATATCCTGGAAAAAGACTGGAAAAAGGTTTAGACACCAATTGCCAACTGATAAAAAGACTAGTGAGGTTTCAGGGATTTATTTATATTTACCTGAGTATCCATGTAAGCTATTCGTGTTGGAGCATCAGTCCCCCAGACAGATTTCTCTTCTAAGATAGGAACTGCATACTGCCCAATTAAGCCCTAAAGAAAATTTTCAAATAGGAAACAAGATTTAATGCTGATTATCCAAGGGGTCAAAAACAAAAATAAACAAAACAAAACAAAAAAACAAACAAAAAAAAAGGCAAGAAGCAAATGCAGCACAACACAAAACAGGAAATGAGCAATTATACACGTACCAATGTCTTACAAAACTGTTCCAGCTACATGATCACAGAATTTTGACAACAATTACCTGCATGAAACCACATAAACGGATAACGAAGTGATTAAGGCCTATGTCCCGAAGAAACTTCTCAGTGCAGTACTTAATCTCCATCAGTGGAACTTCAGGATGCTTGTCACAGTTGTGGATGGAGAAGAACACAAACTTTTGTATTCCCATTGCTTTCGCACATTGTATTAGAGCAACTTTACCTTCCCAATCTACCTAAATTGAATAAGTGGATAAGTAAAGGGTGACTTGGCATCAAAAGACATAGAATAAAGAAGTGTATAACAATGAAATGACAGATATATGCGACACAAACAAACATGAACTTCATAAAAGGCAAAGGCAAGGATCAAAATACCATTTCTTTTTCACAAAAGGGTCCAAAAATTTTTGTTTCTTAAGAGACCGAAACAAAACAGTCATGGAATAATTTTTTCCATCAAAACACAATAAGACACTTAAAAAATATAGCATAATATATCAAAATAATAAGTTGGTTAATTATTTTATTATTTTAAGCTTGCTAGGTTAAGACGGATATCAATAAATACTTCTAAACATTTCTAAATAATTTTGTAGCACTGTTGAAACATTTCAGAAATGTTTCTGTTTTCATCCTGACCAAAATGCCCTGTCGAAATAATATTTTAATCCTCAGGCACATGATCAAGTAATAGAGGAAATGCTAAAATTCTTGTCATGCAATCAATTAATATCTTTGATTTTCAATAAGTACAAAACTAAACTGGATGTAAAGATACTTACAGTTTTAATGGGCTCTTCAGGACGCCCTGTAGCACAGTCAATTACTGTATGAATGCCAACCAATGTGGCAGGGATAGTTTCTGGTTTGCTCAGGTCTGCCTGCACAGAAAGAATTCACATTGAGAAGCTGATGTGAGGGCATAATATCTATAACCACACATTCGAAACTGATGAATTTCAGATAGATAATAGAAACTTTTGATCTGAGTTGGTTAAGGAGATAACTATAGAAAATAAATGCACATAAGAAATCAGATTAAAAGCACAAGAAGCAACAGATAAAATTGAGATTTATTACCAGTCTACCAGCTGAGGAAGGTGGACTGGGAATAAAAAAAGTAAAGGAACGGAACATTGCAGCAATTATGAGATGTATCGGGGAAGTTTCACTTAAACATTATAGCAGTAGCTCGGCAAATTGGGCCCATTCTAATCAGTTAAGAGGAAGAAGTTTCTGGTCTGTTCAAATCCCTACCGATTGTTCTTGGATATGGAGAAAAAATCTATAGCTCAGATATTCAGCCAAGTTCCTTATCAGATATAAAATAGGGAAGGGAAATCTTTATGGTATGATTATTGGCTCCCCTCAGGTCCTATTTGTTCTAAAGTCTCTGATAGAATCATTTATGATTCAGGACTTAGTCATAATTCTTTGGTGGAGATTATAGTGCATGATAACACTTGGAGATAGCAACTTGTATACTCAATAGAGCTGAATGAAGTGAAGAGACAAACTGAAAGTCTGCCTCCTCAAGATTCTTTCCAAGATGATCAGGTTGTTTGGGTTCCAAACCCAACTGGTAAATTTTCTACTAAATTTGCATGGGAAGCTTTAAGAGTCACGGGTCCTCTCTCTTCATGGAGTTTCCTAGTGAAGTTTAAAGGCTCCATTCCGAGTCATAGTTTCATTTTGTGAATGGCAATTCAAGGAAGACTGAACACTCAAGATAAACTTATGGCTTTTGATACTAGGAATGACATGGAGTGCTATTGCTGTAGTGATAATATTGAAGACATGGACCATCTTTTTGCACAGTGTAAGTTTGCTTATAGAGTCTAGATAGCTTTGCCTTTCACTGTAAGGTATTCTTTTTCTGCTACCTTTTGGAATCAGCATGTTGAGTATGAATTACTAACCTCAGACCCTCCTCTGCTGAGAATATAACTTATAGAATTATCTTTAGTGCTACTATATACTTTTTGTGCAAACATAGGAACTCCATTGGTTTTGATGGTGGATCTCCAAATCCTAATCATATAATTCGTCAAGTATTGTTATTGTCTGATGTAAAAAGGAAGGAAATTGATCGGAGAACTAACAGTAGATCCTTTTGATTTTGTTTAGAACGGGTGGCATCTATATACTACTTGTCTAAGCTACATTTGGATACCATCTCGTATAGTTAAAGCGTTCCATTGGGCCTATCCATTGGAAAGAAGATGGGGTATGCCCGAGGTACTTGTATATATTTTTGTTATTAATACAAAACTTAGTTATTTAAAAAAAGAATGTAAAGAATCATAAGTTATCAGGAATCAAACCCACTTAAGACTAATTTCAAAATTCCCAAGTGTTTGCAGCATTAATTTAGTGTAAAGGCTTTGTGAGCAATGCAAAGCTGCCTTAACAGGACAATAATATAGAGGAAGGGGTTGAAATTGATGGTAGTACATTGACGACGGTGGCTCCCCAGTCACGGAGGAAGTCGGCGGGGGCAGGTCTCGGCCTGACGAGGCACCTGACGTCGTAGCCCTCGTCCAGTGCCCTCCGCACAATCTGCCTTCCAAGCGTGCCGGTGGCGCCCACCACTAGTATGCTGGTGGGCCTCACCGGCGTCCCCGGAGCTAGATTTACCGCGGTCGACGACGCCGCCTGAGCATTACAGGTGACCACTGGTCGCACGTAACATCTGCGACCTAATAAAGACAATCCCGTATCAAAATTTAGATTTTGAATCAAACGGGGGATTGAGAAACGAGGTTTTCTAAGAGGAGAATTACCTGGAGAAGGTGAAGAGGCAAGAGTGAGGGATGGGAATGGCGAAGAGAAGAGAACTTCCGGCGACAGAGTTTGGTGCCATGAGAGGAAGCCGTGTCGAGTGAATTTGTTGATCAGAGTCTGGGAACGGTGATTGTCGCTGCGAGGAGGATTGGTAGCCAGCTGAATTGGAAGCCTCCACGCCATGTCCTTCTCTCTCTCTGTCTCTCTCTCAATCCAAATATCTCTCTCTTCTCTTGAGAGATAACATATATATATGTACAGAGAATAACCAAAATATATATATATATATATATATGTACAGAGTCTGGCCATACACTACAGAAAAGGAGAAGGAAGAAGGGTAGAGATGTGAATGGTGCCACGTCGTCGTCGTTCCCATGAAGTGGATTATGTAACTCAAAAGGAGTCCACGTCAGACTTGCTGGCTAAATTTGGGGGGAGTAGCCATTAGCTACTCCAAATTGGATTTTTTTACTTTTTTTTTTACATTTTAATTTTTAAAAAAATTTTTAAGAGTAAAAATATTAATTTAATAAAAATAAGTTAGTCACCTATAAAAAAGTCACTTTTTTTTCCTTCCTAAGCACAAAATTAGTTAGCTACTATTAGCCACTTTTTTTTTTCCTAAATACAAAATTAACTAACTTTTTTTAATTAACTATTAGTCATTAGTCAATGCTAATTGTTCGTAGACGAAGCCTAATGCACGCTCCCCTTGCCTTTGTTGGCTTCCGTTCTAGTTGCTTGTTGCCCTTTCCCACTGTTTGGTGGCTAGGGATGTAAATCGGGTTGACGTGGTCGGACTTGACTCGGGATTTCGGGTCGACCCGCCCCTGCCGCCCCAGCCATTCTTCGGGTTGCGTCGGGTCGGGTCGGGTCAGGTCAAGGGTCACGTAACCCAGCCCCAACTGATCTGGCCTATTTTTAAAATTTTTATTTAAAAAAAATAAAATACAAAATAAAACTCAAACAAACACATTAAAATTATTATTGATAAAAATTAAAATTTATTACACAACAACCAATTACATAATTAACATTAAATTTAAAATTACAATTTATAAATGTGAAATTATAAAAAAAATAAATGATAAAATAATTATAAATGGGTCGGGTCGACGAGACGAGTCGGGTCTCGGGTCGGGTCAAGGGTGACCCAAGCCCTGACCCTGGAAAGGGGAGGGCGGGCCAAGTCGAGTCTATACGGACGTTGGGTCGGGTCAAATTAGGGCCGGGTCGGGTCTCAAGTCGACCCGACCCATTTACATCCCTGTTGGTGGCCCGATTTTTAGTGACAAATTATTAAAAATTATTTATTGAGTGTTTGATAAAATATTAATTTTGATCACAAGCTTATTTAAGGTAGTTATAAATTTTTGTTTAACTTAGAAGTTATCAAAAATCATTAAAAGTTATAAAAAGTTATTAAAAATTATCAACAATTGTCAAAAATTTTACCAAATACTCAAATGTTCCAAAAAATATTATTAAAAGTTATTATTTGCTTAACTAAACCCATTAAAAATTATAATTATTAATTTTTGGCCAAAAAATAACCACAAATTGTTAAAATTTTGAGTTTCCAACGGTACTTTTATCCTCTCCAACTAGATTTTAATTAGTACACCAAAATACAAGTTGCAACCGGCAGTCCAATCTCAATTGTACATGTAGAGGGCGTTTGAACTGAAAAAAAGTTAGTAAAAATTTATAAAAATTAAAAAATTGAAATCTTATAAAAATTGTAGAATTTTTTTTTATAAAACTCCAAATAATCCCATAATATTTCGATAACCCGACCAATAGTGTCTAGTTTAAATAATCAAGATAACGATTATGATTATTTTAAAATTTTAAGTAATTTAGCTAGAACTATCTAATTTAAATAATCAAGTAATCAAGATATTAGTTATGATTATTTCATAAAAAAAAAAAATTATTATTCTCACCACTTACAGATATGAGATGTAGTGACAAAATTCTATCATTTAGAGCCAAGAAATCATGAGTTTTTTTTATTTTTAATCATTTTTTAGTCGACACTTATGATAGAAATCTCATTTAGAGTTAAGAAATTATGAGTTTTTTTATTTTTAATAATTTTCTGGTTGACAATTATGATAGAAACATAAATTAAATGTTAGGTAGTTTTTCTTAATCACGGTCGTTTGGCTTATCAAAATAAAAAATTAACTTTTATTAATTGTTTTATTTTTTAACCAAATACAAAATTAACTTTTATCAAATTTCTTTAACTTTACCAAATTTTAACAACTTTTTCTCATCTTCTCTAACATTCACCAAATTTCTCTAATTTTTACTAACTTTATCTAATTTTCTCTAACTATTTTCAACTTTTATAAATTTTGACCAGATACTCAACTAACCGCTAAAGTGTTAAGTGTCACTCATAACTGCAAAGTTAACACTTTTTCATGTGTTGTATGTATATAGTGCCAAACGGGCCCCTTAAACTTATCATAGAGTATGGGCAAATTAATTTGGAATTAATAGATCCATTATTTAAAGTATTTTGATGAAAATCATTTCATGTGAGATCACGTGGAATAATTTTTCGTCCTTGATTTAGCTTGAAGTATATCAAGATTTTATAGTCTCCATCATGCATCATTTTCCAGCAAAAAGAGAGAATTAACTATAACATTTCTACCAAGCTCGTCGGAGCTAGCATATATCTTTAAGCATCATTAATGCACAGACTTATAAATTTATAAATAAATTAATTTAAAAAAAAAAAAAAACAACTGCTGTAGACTTTTTGTATACCTATGCTATGCCTGCCTTGAATTGTAGGAGAGAAAACAAAAATATTCCAAGACATTTACTACTTTAACCTAAAAAACAAAAACAATCTGTACACTTCCCATTCGCCCACCTATATATATATATATATATATATATATATATATCCACCCTTGCCATGTCCGCTGCCTCTTCATGTACATACCTCTCCAAAAAGATGAATGGCGCCGACTCATATCTTGAGACAAGCTGCACCTTAATTATATACAAAGTTTGCTCTGCTGTGCGGTTGCTGCTCAGTCCAGGTGAAAAGCATAACCCATAGAATCAAGCTAAAGAACCCAAAGAATTTTAGGAAGAAATTGGACAGGTGAGGTGATTTTCTGGGTGGTCAGCTCTAATTAGAAGCATATACCAGAATCTGATTCCCTTGCATTAGCTAGGCAACCTTTACCCTCTAATAAGCCCATTTTCATTCTCTGCATCATCTGCATCAGACCAATCCTGATCTTCCTCATCAGTCATTTCACCATTATCCGTCCTCGTGTTGTTTTCCTCAATCATTTCACGGATGATAGAGGCCTCACTTTGAGAACCTAAATCTCCCGTTGCCTTGGCGTCAGACTTTTGACATATGCAGGACGAAGGGTTTTCATGGAAATCGCCCCGGCCTGGCCTAACCTCGTTGGGCTCTCCCATGAAGCCAATCTGATGAGTTCGAACTCTCGAGGCAAATTCTTCCCATGTCATGTTGTCTCTGCTCATGAACAATTTATAAAGTTTTTTAGCGTTCGGACGGATTGTTGGTTTGTGCCCAAAATATCTCCTGAGATTGGAAAATAAATTTGCATAGTCAGTAACCGTTTCAAGGGAGAACTTACTTATAATGTTGTACAATCACAGTTAAATCTTGATACCACTTTCAGATCACAAAACTAACCTTCTTCCGGCTAATATTTTAGCCATGTTACCGTTGTTGTTTGTGACAAAGACATCGCTCTCATCACAAACAACAAAATCTAGTGCAGCCATGCGAGAGGAAAAGGATGAAAATGGAGCCAACTCTTCCTTGCTCAAGAGAGTCTCTTTCGAATGAAAATTTGGAAAGAGGGCCTTGAGAGGCGCCAGCGTCTCTTCACCTCCATAGACTTCACCAGACGCCACATAAATGTGAACATCCTCCCCAAATCCAAGTGCCCTCAGCATCAGACCAACTTCCTCAGGAGTTAGCGGACATCTTCCTTGCCTTCGTTCCTTGTCAGGATTGCTTTTCTGCATCATTCGAAAAATTGGTAATTTTTTTTGATAAGTATTTACACATGCTTTACATCTCTAACAGAGGTTTCATGATGTTTTCCAAAAGAAATGGAACCTTACATGTAATGTTTTCCACCTCTTCTTTATTGCACCTAGTTCTCTCCTTTCATTTTCTCCTCCACCATAATAGCATCCAGAGAATGCAAGCATATCAGGTTCAAACCTATCATCATATGGAACCATTTATTCATGTCAAGGAACTATTGTCATCTAAAGTAAAAGTGAGTTCCCTAATCAAAATTAAAGGGGGAAGGGTTTCTAATTGTTCTTAATTGGGTAATATGACAAATTGGTGACTGACATCAGTTATCAAGGATTTCAAGGCAACAAACTTCTGAATACAAACAGATTTTCAAGATTGAGTTCAAGGACAAGCTGCATGTTACCTCAAGTGTAGGGCAATAAAATGCTTGCTTTTCATCCTCATCCTTTCAACCAAAATTTCACCCATTTCATGGATAGCATTTGTAAACTTCAGAGCATGGTAGTTAACCCTGCATCTCAGCTTCTGTAGATCTGCGTCCAACCGATTCGAAAGCCTGTAATCAAATTTACCAAGCTGGACAGCCTGCATTATGGAAATTTTAATGGCCACGAAGTGTCAATTCAGGAACAAACAAATGAAAAGGCAATAACTCTTGTGAACCCAAAAACAGAGCAAGCCTTTAAAGCAAGGAGATTTTATATACCATCATGTAATTTAAAATAATAATCTAAGAGCATCCAACTATCATTATGGCAAGACAAGAGCTAACACAGATACTTATTGAATATTAAACCTGGGACACTGAGAAATCCTAGAGACACAGTATTTTACAGACCATCATGATTCGGTGCCCTCAGTTCTGGCCCTTCTAGGTTTACCCAAATGGCAATCATAAGATTTTTAGCTTGTCCGATAGCTAAGCCACAAAACAACCATACCTTGGGCACCGGCGGAGCCTCATGGGAGCATAGCAACTCCCACCTCCAAAAAATATATATATATATATATACTGGTTGGCACCAAAAAATTATGAGGCATGCTCTGGCACTGACTAGGATAATGTGAAAATTTTCCAATTACTTATCGGGAAAAAAAAAAAAATTCCTATCATCCACCACGTCTTTTGACTATTTACTACACTGGCTGCACATGTATTATGCATATGTCTGCTTGATTGACTTTTAAGATATTATATTCTGGTTCAGAATTGGCTGTGCCTAGACCAGCACAGACCAAGAAAACTGCAATAAATAGATGGTGCAATACCAGAGAAGTACCATGGTTACTTCTCTGCTCAAAGATTTAAATGCAGTCCGGATTATGGTTTGTTTGGTAATGGAATCACATAAGACTTGCTCCACACAGTGAACTTGGTAAATACACATTCAATAAACTTCTTGATGAACATGGTAAGGAACTGAAAACTTACATGCTTTTTATTAAGAACAGGTAAGACTCGAATTTCATAGCATCTTGGAGTGCACCTTCTAGGAACACGCATACTATGTGGTGTCATAACCCTCCCTCCCTTCGTCGGAAGCTGTTTTATGATTTTGACATCTTTTGAAAGATACGATATAAACCAATCAACATCAAAGATTTCCGAAAACTCACTGCACAAAAACCAGAGAGCATATAAATAAAGAAAAACGTATAAATTAGTGGAGTTCAGCCGCAGCAGCTATATAAATTAACAAATTAGTCATATTCCTATATGCACCAACCTGGTATCCTCCCAGAAAGATTTCTGGTCCAGCTTTGGAACAACTAGAGTTGCATTTAATATATAGGCTGCAACAACTGCGTCTGTTATCTGCAGCCACAGAAGGGAACAAGTTTTAGCATTCATAACAACATTCTCTATTTGAATAATCATCTAAAGCTTGCTTGCGTTAAATGAACTGCACAAATTTATAGAATATGGAAATTTTCAATCACATTTAGTTTAAAAAAAAAAAGAAAGAACATACTCATCACCCTGTGAATTGTAATTGAATAGATTTCTGCTCTTTTTGCACAGATCAAATGTTCTGTAACAAAATCAATCGCAAAAGTTGATGGAAAAGAAAGTTACCCCTGTTCTTTGCTGGTTTAAGCCTCCACTGGTTGCAATCAACAAGTATCGATCGGGTTGTGTTTTAGCTTCAACAGCTGCAGCATATTAAACAGATTATAAGTCAATCCAATATGTGATAACATCAAGATACATGAGAACAGGAGCAAACGCTACAGCTCAATAGCAAGACCAAGTCAAATCTCCAACATATACCAACAAGGCAAAAGTGAGAAAAAAATTTAATAAAGTAATACCAAATGAACATACTTTCAATTTTCCTTACATGGCAAATCAAAACATCCATCCATCATTATGGTTCAGAATTATGGAAATACTAATAACAGGACAGTCCAGATAAATAAATAAATAAATATATATATATATATATATATCAATAAAGTCTGTATATTTTTTTTCAAAAAAAAATGAATTAATTTTTTTCGACTAATTAAGAATTCAAAAACAAAAGATCGGGCTGTCACAAACAGCTCAAACACACCAATCCGCTGATTATATTTGTAAATTCCAGTACAGTTTTTCAGTGGAAAATCAGAAAGAAACGTACTCAGAAATTTTTCGCTGGCATTACTGCAACTATAGAAGAATTTTGATTGCCTCGAACTCCAAAGATCACCACCTAAGCTTCCTCCACTCAACTAAACATTGAAAATGCATAATCCAAATCAAAACACACACACACACACACACACAGAGAGAGAGAGAGAGGTGCACAGAAAAAAACTTAAAAGGGCAATATCCAAATGAATCAGTAATTGAACAAATAAAATCCCTAACCGGTACACGAAGGACTCTCTCTGCCCGCACATCCGAATCCGATCGAACATCGCTTCCATTATCGAACTGTTCATAAACGAACGGCACTGAATTCAATCCAATGCATAAGAAAACAAGTGACTAATACTGATATACAAATACAAACAGTGAAGGAATACCGAGTCATGGCGTTGGTTGGTGATCGGGGGAGAGAAAAAGGAGAGGACGGCGAGGAGGAAGAGAAGGCCGCCGGCGACGGTGGAGAGGAGCGGGAGGAGTCGGCGGAGGCGGCGGCTGCGACGGGAGAGTATTCCGCGGAGGATTTGCAACACCGCAATGGTGACACGGCTATCTCGTTTCTTCTTCTTCATGGGCGTTACTCGTACTGTAGAGAGAGAGAGAGAGAGAGAGAGAGTTGTGGCGGAAACGGTGTCCGTAGAGAGAGAAAGTTGCGCGTATATATTTATATGAACACTTAGGTGGGCAGAAGACGCCTCCCCCTTCCAAAACTACGACATCGGTTTGCCCATCTGGCTTTTCCCCAGAAGCAAACAATTTTGGTACCCCTTCTCTTCCCTCGAACGAGTCGCGCGTAAATCCTAGTTGGATTGCCTTGCGTGTATCTACTCAGACTTTACTTATGATCAATCTGGACCGTCCAACTTTTCCAGACCTAGTCGTATGGGGTTCGGGCCCATCAGAATTACTTCTTACCGTTGATATAATCAAAGATCTTTTCGATTGGGTCCGAACAGTTAGGGACCTCCCTCTGATAGTTGTTGAGGATTCAACAAATCCGCCCTCAGTGACGCAAGTATCGCTAAATTTGGATTTCAAAAGGGCCCATCAGAACGGTCCCACAGTAAAAGTTACAGGCTCTCAGGTTTGTTTGGACTCCAGGCAACTTTTTTTTCCATACCAGATGACTTTTTTTTTTAAATAAAAATTTAATTTTCTTTTTACAAGATGTGATGTGTTAATAGCATTAGTAGTTAAAAAAAAAAAAATAGAAAAATTCACATCTTTTCCTCAAATTGACAATAATTTGCCTATTTATTTTTTACAAATATAATTAACACGCTTAGGGCCTATTTGGTGTACAAAAATTTGGTAAAAACGTTTAAAAATTTCTGAAAATCTCTATTACATTTCTACACATTCTTACCTTTTCAAAGTTAAAAAAAGTTCAATACTTTTTTAAAAGAGTCGATAATTAGAATTCGATTAATCAAATAGTAAAAATATTGTCTCCATTCTCACCATGAACTCCCAAACTATCGAATGACACCCACTTTAATTATTTTTTTTGAGATTGTAGAAATCGTTCCGACGGATTGTATAATCCATTCCGACGCATTCGCATAACCAACTTCCGTCTAAACGGATTGTAGGAACTTTTTCGACGGATTATAGTGTAAAAAAATCATGACTGATGCAAAATTTTGAATCCATCCAAACGAAAACCAAATCCAACGGAACGGGAGTCTTACTGTTCATCACTAAAACACGCGGTTTGAGATATGTGCAACTTTTTTTCCATGCTAGATGACTTTTTTTTTATTAAAATTTAATTTTATTTTTAAAAGATGTAATGCATTAATCACATTTGTGGCTATAAAAAGATTAAAAAGTTCACATCTTTATTTAAACATATGAGAATTTGCTTATTTATTTTTCACGAATGTAATTAAGATGCTTAAAATAAATTTTGGTGAAAAAGAGTTATATAAGACCAAAAAACTACCAAAAAATATTGCACTTTTTTTTAGTGTAAAAAAATTGTTTTATTAAAATTTAATTTTTTAAAAGTTATATTTTCAAGAGTATTAATCACAATTACCAAAAAAAAAAAGCGTACTAATCACAAAAGTTAAAAAAAAATTACGTTCGTTTAAGTAAAATCTAAGAAATAAATAAAACAAACTTTTTGGTTATTCTTCTTCAACAGGTATCTTTTACTTAAATAAACTTAAAATTTTTATTTATTTATTTATATTTTTTTTTGGGGGGTTACGGATAAGATTAACACAATTGTAACCGTCTTTTCTTTAAACCAAACCTCGATGACAAGCGCGATGGTAAACTTATTTGGAAAAAAAATTAAGAAAGTTTATTTTTTTTAATTTTTGACCTAAAAAATAATTTTATTTATTTTAGATTGTTTGATTGGTAAAAGTTTAATTAAAAATATAATAAAAATTTAAAATTTTGATGTAAAATAATATATAAAAAAATTTAATAAAAAAATATAAAAAATTAATAAAAATTGATAAGTTTTAACTAGTTTTACTAAACAAACACCCACTTTTTTGTGCAAAAATGAAATGTTCTTATAGGATATATTTGTAATTTGAACGGAGCACATTTCTCGATTTGTGTGAAAAAGCAAAAACCTCGTTTTTGGATTGTGAAAAGGCCCCATTGGAACGGTCCCACATAAAAGTTTCATCCTATAGTAATCTGCCATGTGGCGTGACATGCCAATTGGCGCACCGTGTGAGCGCTCGTACAGGAAATTTCCTACAGTTTTTCAATTCGGGGAGGGTCGATCTCTGTTGCCGTCTCTCTCACCACGTGCGTTTCACGTGTATTTCCCTATTTTACACACTGGAAATGATGATCTCGCAACAACAACACGAATAAAGAAGAGCGTGTTTGGTAAATTTAAGTCCGATTTTGTTTACTTTTTCTTTTTCCATTTAAAAATATGCATGTTAGAAAAGCAAAGTTGTAATGGCATTGACAAGGGATTGCTTTATAAACCAATCAAAATAAATTTATTTATTTATGTATTACTTAAAAACTACATTATCATAATATGTGTTTTTTAATTATCTTTGAGAGGGATTTTTTTTTATTTTTAATTATGTGAATTAAATATAAAACAACATCATTAATTAGTTGCAAATAAATTTTGTCATCAAACCAAATCAATTCAATTCATTTAATATGATAAATTTCATTTATAGGATGTGAGGTTGGGGAGGACAATCAAATAAAGAATTTTTGAGGGGAGGTTTTTTGCTTTATTACAAGTTATTGGGGTACGAAATGATTTTGACCTAATGACAGTCTAAGTAGCTTAAAATAGTTTAAGTAGCTTGACTATAGGAGTGGCACCCATATGCAAAATTGAATTACAGAAAGCCATTGGTATGTATATACATCTATTTATTCAAGGGCTTTACAAAATCTAATAATTGGATCAGATTTGGATCTTCTCCACCTCTAACCAATCATACAAGATAGTTAAAACTCTACTTTCTCTATTTTGAACCCCAAACAGTGTATGTGGTTTCAGCTTCTGTTGGTTTTTCTTCTGTTCAAGAGTAGTTTTTCTTTTAATTGTTAACTTTTTAAATTTATATATATAAAAACATAAATATACACGTGCAACGCATGTACTTACTCCTACTATATAATAAAAGATGACAGATTTTAAGAGCATTTCTCTCACAAACTAAGATCTAATAGTTAAGAATTATGTTTTCTTTCATTCAACTATTGAGGTCATTTTTATATATTTAACTAGGGCTATTCATGATTCAGTTAACCGAATCATGAGCCAAAAAAATTGAACCGACAAAATCAATATTTTTTCTTTAAACAGAAACTGAACCATTATAAACAGTTAACCACTCAAATCGGTCCAGTTACCTAGTTTTATCAAATTTTTTTATAAAATAATTATCCATGTAATTAATTAGTTATACATTCAAGATAATAAAAACAATATGTATTGATAATATATATAATATATACTATGGATGTATTTGGTTTGCTAAAAATCTCTGAAAAACTTTAAAAATTTTTAAAAATCTCTAATAGTTATTTACTTTTTTATCTCATTGCACAAATTACAAACTCACAAATTATCTTACTTTATCTCATTTTATCTTATTTTTTATCACTCTAAACGCACCATATATATATTAAGAAATAATATAATATAATATATAAAATATATTTTATATAATTTATATTAATAATAAAATTTGATCAATTAACTAAACCAACAACTAATGCATATTAAAAACCAAAACTGAATCGAAAATCGAAAAATAAAAAAAAAATCAAAACTGAAACTATTGATTTGGTTAATTGCAATTTTTTGTTTGATTTATTCAGTTTGGTTTGAATTTTCCAATTTACTGATTTTTTTTACTCATTTCTATTTCTAACTTCTCGCTCAATTCTTATTGTAATAGACCCTACTACTATCTAATTCATAAAACGATTTTGGTATTTTAAATTTTATCATATTTTAATGGTGGAGATCATATGCAAATCAAAACTACCAACTTAAATTCCGCGCCAATTATGATTTCTAAGAAGTTGAATCTTCCAAATTAAAGTATCATAATTTATTTTTTTTATGGTGCTTATCAAAAATTAATTGGAGAGAGAAAACAAAACACATGTAGTAACTGGTACATTCTAAAGTTTTGAAAAAAAATTAAAATCATTAATTATCATAATTTTTTTATTTGAACTTTTTATCAAAAATTTCAACTATATAATAAACTTGATACTATTTTGTTCAGAATGTTATAAGTACAAGTAATTATAAGTATATATATATACACACCAAATTAATAAGTATAAGGACCTTTAAGGGAAAAAAAGTACCAGCATTTTTTTTAATGAATGAGTTATTTACAGAAGAAATTGCATTTAAAGTTATAAAAGAAAAAAATTAACCATATTAAAACTAATAAAGATATGAAAGAAATTGCACTTATGAAGAAAACTTTCAACATGACAACGGGGGAGGGAAAATTGCATTTACGAAGAAAACTTTCAACAAGACAAGGGGGGAGGGAGAGAGAGAGAGAGAGAGATTGTAATGTTGAAAGATAGCTAGGGAAGGTCACATCACAAATTATATTAGAGAAGAGAATGATTATGATACTAATAATGGGAGGAATTTCGCATAATAAAATTAGAAAATGAAATAAAATAAAAACTTATACTATATGTGGATCAAAAATTCAAAAAAATAAAGAAAAGATGAAAATTAATCAAATAAAAAATTAATAAATAAAAAATTATTTTTCTTTACTTTTCCAACTCAATAAGGATATAAGTTAAATTTCTTGTCTTTTTGTTTATTTTACTTTCTTACATTTTTCTTCAAATTTTTTTCTTTCATTAATTTAAATTCCAACGCATCCTTAATATGATATAATATATATATATATAAATGGTTAACAATTTCTTTCATTAATTCAAATTCCATTACATCCTTAATATATATATATATATATAAATGGTTAATAAATTTACAGCAAACTAGTTAAGGGGCATTTAGAGTGACAAAAAGTGAATAATTTGTAAGTTCGTAATTTGTATAATAATATAAAAAATGAATAAGTTTTAAAGATTTAAAAAAATTTTTAGATTCTTCAGTATTTTTAGTCTGCCAAACGCACCCTAAATAGGATTAGTAGTGTTAAAAAACAACACTAATGTCTTTAAGCAAAGTTAATTAAAAAATTAGAATGAAAATACAATGATCACATGGGATAATTAAAGAAAAAAAATTAATACAATTGAAAGGGATTGTCACATAATTTCTATTAAATAAATTTTTTTAAATATTTATTTTTCTAGGAAAGAATTTATTATAAAATGAGTTTATTTACACTCCGTTATTTCTTTCTTATACTCTACTTTGCTTTTTATTAATTGAAACTACATAATTGTCTCTCCTCCACTTCATTATATGTTTTGCATAACAATAATACCATAAATATTTTTATACGAAAATTCAATATAAGGCATATTTATAATGCCATAAATACATTTATTTTATAATAAAATAATTTTTTAAACAAAATATTGAGTAGATAACTCACCAAAATATTTTTGTCATTCTAAATTTTTTTTTCTAAGGCTTGTGGCCAATTGCTACTTTAATTTTTGATTTCTAAAAAGGTTCATTTATAATATATGAATAGTTTCTTTATTATAAAAAAATTTCTAATTCTAAATTTAAGAAAAAAATACCTCTTATTACAAGATTTTCAAATTAAGCTTTCAAGAGAAAGATACTATGGTTTGTTTGATAAATATGATATCATGCTTAAAACTTAATTGTTTGGCACAATTTATATTTTGGAAGTTCATATAAAATTTTAAAAACCTAAGAGATATATTAAAAATTTTAAGACGGTTGAAGAGAAAATCTATATGTAAGTGAAGATAAACAGAAAGAAAAATATTAGGATATATATATATATATATATATTTATATTCAAAAATTAAAAAAATTAAAATTTTTGAAAGAATGTACTAAAAAACCTAATGTGAGCATGCAAAACACGATAAGAAGAAGAAGAACAAAAGAGATATATGTTAAGAAATCGATAGCAAAGAAACTAAAGATATATACTAAAAATCTAAGGTTGGTACGAGAATGAGAAAAGAGGTGGAAAATCAGAAGAGTAATATACATATATATATACATACAAAATATAACAAGAAAATTAAAGATATATACTAAAAATTCTTAGGCGACTATGCCAAAGAGAAGAATAGGATAAAAGAAAAAAAATCAAAATAACAGAGATACATTTAAATTGATACATGATTGCAAACTTTTCAAGAAATTAAATTATAAAATCAAGAAAAAATGAATTAGGAATAAAATACATTTTGATGATATATTTTTAGGCCAATTCAAACTGCATTATATACTTTTTAAATTGCTTGGACAGTAATTATATATATATATTTTTTGAAAATCAGAAAGTATGACAGGATTTTCGGACTACCATACTTATACTAGATTCGAGCCAGCAATCGATTACGAAAAGAGCAAATCCTTTATTCAGTGCGCTAAGGCAAGGGGTAGTTATATTTTTTAACTATCCTAGAAGGCTAACAAAAAAGATTCCCACGTCCTCCTCCGAGCGCGTAGGGATATGCGCGATACTTTGGGCGAGCACTTAAATGATCATAGACTTTAGTGGATGTTTTGTTTTATTTTATTTTTGTTTAGTTTTATTGGGACTCTGCAGGGACCGGTGTTTGCTTATTAACGACTGATGGACTAATGCATTCGATTTATTTATTTATATAAACATGTTTTACCCTCTCAAACTTGGCTCAAAATAGACCTTTCACTCGTCCAAATATTAAATATTTGAAGTTGTCAATAATGCTAAACTACCATAAGAAGAGAACTGTACATTCGCACTGTTTGCATGGATGCTGAGTTTAAAAGGGAGATTGCAGTTAAAAAATTTACTGCAACAAAAATGAAACATCATGATTTTTTTTAATGATCTAACAAATCTTAATTAATTTAGTTAAAATTAATTTCAAAATAAAAGTAAAAGTTAAAATAAATTTGATTGAAACACAGTCAATACAAAATATGAAAAGTCATCTCTTATTAAAATGTAATTAAATCAAGATTATTGATTATGCATTGCAGCTTGCAGCTTTACAGTGAATTTTTCTATTGTAACCTCATGAATGCGTTTAAAAGCCCCCTAGATATATATAAACATATGTATAGATATATATAGTATCAAAAATCACAAAAGCTTTTTTTTTAATTATTTTTAACTTTTTGAGTAATACACCAAATATTTTTTAATTTAATACTTTTTGGTACTCCAAAAAGGGTACTTAATTTTTGTTATTTAATTTTCTTACCTATATATTTGGAACTTAATTATATGTCTCTTATTCCGTCTCATATCCCGCCAACTAAATGACAAAAATAATAATAATAACATAAATGAGTTAATCACATTTTTATCCAATCACATATACTAATCTAAGACATTAATTTATATATACCCATCATCCAATTCCTCATAACCAGCGTTTGACCCACAAATTTTGTAAGATTTAAGGAAGTTTTTGTTTAACCAAAGTTACCAAATGTCCACCTAACTGTTAAACCAGGGGAAAATTTGTAGTCCGGCTTTTTTTTTTTTTTGGGTTGTTAATTAGAGTCTGATAAGCTGTCTATTATTTGTTAATTAGTTAGCGTGATAATTAATTAAGACAGTTAGTTGCATGGCCAGCAGCACGTACCTAACCCTTATCTAAAAATAATGTATACGGGGGTTGTTGAACGATGATGAGATTATAAGATTTCAGAATTGTCAAATAAGAGGAGTATATATATATATATATATACACATAATTAAAAAAAAAAAAAAACTAAGTCATGATCGAAAGGTAAGTAGTGGGCTGTTCAAAGAAACATTATTAGTTTAATGCAAAAATTAATGACATATTCAACTTTTGATAACGTTGACAAACTACGATGACAGGGATTGTATATATATATATACACATATATACATATATAATAGTTGAAAACTTAAAATGTTGCGTGAAAGGACGAGGTATAGAGGGGAGGACGACAACCTGCAGATGAGGTTGAAATCAGGGAAATCAATTAATTTTGAAATCGGACTAAATAAGATCAGCAGAGTCCCCCAACTTGAATTACGTGTTCTATTTTTTTTTTTTAATACGAAGGAAACCTCTCGCCGGTGAACCGTCGTGAGTAAAACTTTCGGGCGAGCGCACCATCCCGCAAGACACGTCTACCGATAAGATCGAGCGCCCAGGAAGGGATTCGAACTCGAGACGTGAGAAGCATGTCCACTCTCCAAGCCGGCCCCTACTCCACTGAACTAACCCGTGCGGGTTACGTGCTTTATTTTATTAATTCCATCCCGATAAAACTAGCATTAATTAATTGATACGGTGATGACTTGTCTAAGTTTGCCCTGTTTGGGTGCTTGCTTTTCCAGAAGGGCAAATACAAAAAGATTTGGGACTTTTCACATTTAAAAAAAAAAAAAAAGACTCTAAGAGTAGATTAGCTATTTGGCTCCATATATATATATATATATATCGATCTTTAAATCTGGAGTCTTTGGTTTCCTACATGTGAAATTCAAGATCCACTTATGATGATGACTTGTCTAAGCAACTGCCCTCTTTGGGTGCTTTCTTTTCCAGAAGGGCAAATAGAAAAAGATTTGGGACTTTTCGCATTGAAAAAAAGAGACTCTAGAGTAGATTAGCTATTTGGCTCCATATATATATATATATATATATATGTATCGATCTTTAAATCTTGACATGAGTATCGATCTTTAAATCTGGAGTCTTTGGTTTCCTCCATGTGAAATTCAAGATCTACTTATGAGTTTGGAGATTCTGTATGGATCGGCATATGCCTGCCCCTGCCCTGTATGTTAAGGATGTGTTTAGAGTGATAAAAAGTGAGATAAAATAAGATAAAATATAATTTAGAGAGATTTTTTAGATTTGGTGCACACATGTCAAATTATATTTTTTGAAATGAATAGTAGGATTCCCGTTTCAACGGATTAAATTTCCGTTTGGACGAATTCAAAATTTTATATCAGTCATGATCTCTTTGCAGAGAAAATTGGACTCAAAACGGTTTCTACAATATGTTTAGATGGAAATTGACTGTGTGAATCAGTTGAAACGATTTTCGCAATCTGTTGGAGCGATTTCTTCAACCCTAGAAAAAATAATCATAGTGAGTATCATTCGATAGTTTAGAAGTCCGTAGTAAGAATGTCAAAAAAATTTTGTTATTTTATTAATCGAATTTTAATTATCGACTATTTTTAGAAGATTTTAAATTTTTTTTGAACTTGAAAAAGTTAAGAAAATGTAAAAATATAATAAAAATTTTTAAAGATTTACACTAAAAATTGGTGCACTAAACACATCCAAAACGTGCCCATCCAATTGTTTGTTGCACGAAATCCGATGGTTTGACATTCCTCTCCACAACTCACTAACCCCCGCCTTCTGGTTTGGCATATGCCACAACTCCCTGCCCCGCACAACCCACACCTTTTTTTTTTGCGGGGTGGGGGGGTGGGTTAAGAGTGATAAAAATAATAAAATTTGATTAAAAATATAGTATCGTAATTTGTATATTGAGATAATTTTTTTTAAGGTGTGATAGGAGTAATAAAAATAATAAAATTGATAAAAATTATAATCTCATAATTTATACAATGAAATAAAAAATTAATAATTTTTAAAAATTTTTAGTACTTTTCAATAAAGCTTAAAGCTCCAAATAAAATTTTTTAATATTCTTTGGGGCAACTCACGGGTAGACCTTTTATTTTGTTGTCAAAGGAATATGAATTATTGCACACAAAAATTGAGAGTTTATTTACATTCATTTTCTAAAAATAAATAACCAATCTCGCATGTATTTCTCAAATTGAACAAACAAATAAGTTGAATTTAAACAAAGATAAACTCTACTCGATAAAATTTTCAAACAAACTCGTTTAAACGTTTGCAAACAAGTTTACTGGCAATTTATTACTTAAGAATAGTCTTATTTAAACGTTTGCCTCGGCTCTTCTTCATTATTAATAAAAAAAATATAAATTGAAAGTATATATAAATTTGTCACATGAACTCAAATTTGGTAGTTGCTACGTGTCCAATTCGGGGCTCATCAAAAGCAGGATGGAAGCGATTCAAACGAAGCCTAATTAAACGTTTCAGTTTTCTATTTGATTATTTTACAAATTAAATATACGTGTGTGTGTGTGTGTGTGTGTGTGTGTGTGTGTGTAGGGTAGCATGGCAGATTTGGATTTTCATGCTTCAACTAATTACTTCACATTATAATATAAGGCGCGTTTGGTATACTAACATTTGATGAAAATTTTTAAAAATTTTTAAAAATTTCTATAAAATATTACACATTCTCGCATTCTTAAAATTCAAAAAACGTTCAATATCTTTCCAAAAAAAGTTAATAACTAGAATTCAGTTAATTAAATAGCAAAATTTTTTTCGCCATTTTCACCATAAACTCCTAAACTATCAAATGACACACACTTTAACTATTTTTTGTGGCGTTTTTAAAACCGTCCAAACGAATTGTAGAAACCGTTCCGACGGAATGGCGCGATCCGTTTGGACGGATTGTAGTATAAAGAAGTATGATTGTTTAAAATTTTGAATCCGTCAGAATGTAAATCCAATCTGTCAAAATAAAATTTCATTATTTATCTCCAAAAAATACGATTTATGCAGCGTGTACTAAATACCAAAAATTTTTTTAAATCACATTTTATCTCTTTTTTGTCACTTTTTAAAAATCCAAACGGAGCCATAATAACAATGCAAGTTGTGATTAGAAGTACCATCTGGCAGTAGTCCATTGGTGGAGATCACTCACCTTTGTTAATTTATTATTATTGCACGGGGTAAGTTTAATAATTAATACTGACTTGTCATTGGATTTTTCTGGTACGTGGAAGTCCGCAGCCGCTACCCTGTACTGGGGTGCGCACAGGGCGGAGCACGCTCCAGGACCCTAGCCGGCAAAGACCCCTGGAGAGTTAACCAGCCTAGGCAAGCCCTGACTGACCGGCACGACCGAGAGGAGGCCATTAGACACCCGCCATTACAGCGGTAACCCACCCCCGTGGGGGAGTCGAACTCGGAACCTCGAGAGGTCCAAACTCTAAGGCGAGCCCGACTTTCACTCGGCAACCCCCGAAGGGGCAACTTGTCATTGGATTCTTATACATCAACAAGCCACGACAAATTCGAAATGTGTGGACAGTTATTAGTCTCCGTTTGGATAATTATTAGTTTATTAAATCAATAAATTTAAGATTAAATCAATTAAAATGCAAGTGATAAGGTTAATTTACGTTATAATAATAAATATTAAAATGTTGCAATAAATTAAAATATTAAGATTTTATTTAATTGTCATAATTAAATGTTAGATATTGAAAAGTAAGATTTGATAAAAAAAAATAAAAATTTAAGAGTCCAAACTCTAATTTGTCATTTCTTTTTGTTTTGTACTGTATCTTGCGTTTGCATATATTTGTAATTGTAAGCCCAAAAAGGTGGTGTTGGATATTGCTATGCAAGTGATAAAGCAAGTCAGAAGGTGTTTTGGGGTGAAAAAAAAATTAATATAAATTTTTAAAAGTTACAATTTTATAATTTGTGTAATAAATAAAAATTTATATTTATTAAAAATTTATAGACCTGGCTCTCCTGTTTTATTTTGTTTTGCTATTTTTTCACTTTTTTAAATCTCAACCGTTCATTTTTATCTAAGAGTTAAGAATATAATTTTTGCTAGTGTCATTATATTGACTCTTCTTCTTTAATTCTTGTATTGTAATTATCTCTACATTTATTAGTTTGCATTTTCAACCCTTTAATAAAAATAAACTATTGAGATTTAAAAAAAAATAAAAAAATAGCAAAATAAAATATAACAATGGAGCCAAAGTCTGAGATTTGTGGAGATTTATTTATTTTTTTCTTAGAGTATCAAGTGCGTTTAGAATGACAAAAAGTAAGATAAAATGAGATAAAGTGTGACAAAAGTGAGATAAAATAAGATAAAGTGAAAATAAATTGTTGGTTCGTATTTCGTGTAATAAAATAAAAAAGTGAATAATTTTTAAAATTTTTTAATAATTTTTACCCTTTTTCATATTTTTTTTACCGGTCCAAACGGAGTTACAACCTAAGACAAGCAAGTGAATCCAACTAGTTCGCTTACCAAAAACAGGAGCGAAGAAAATCCAAGTTTGTCCTTGGAAGCCAAGATCTAAAGGGTAAGAAACAAGGAAGAAATTAGATGTCATGTGATCTGCAAAAGACCTTTATTAAATTAATTTGAATTGGTCATCAGGTGCGATGCTTAAAGCATATATATATATATATGTGTGTGTGTGTGTGTGTGTGTCATCGTACTAAGAGACAGTAATAAATCCAGTCACATGTGCCCCTTTCATAAAAATGCCCAGTGAAGATGCTCCTGATGGGGCTATTCATGAGTCAGAGAGCATGAAATTTCAGCATCAAATGTGTCATTATTTAACCATTCACCACACATTTAATTTTTCTTTTTTTTTTTTTTTTGGGTAGATAATTTTAGTCTCAGATCATCAAAGGAAAAAGCAAGGAAGACAAGGCATTGCAGTTACTTGTTTTTTTTTTTGAAGAAAGAATACAAGTCAATTCGGGAAAATTCTATTTGACTTTGGGTATCACCAAAATTATTGTTTTTTTTTTTTTGCTTCTGCATCAAAAATAAATAAATAAATAAATTTTTTGATAGAAAAATATGTAAATTTGATCACATTTGGTGATAAAATAGTCAGATTGAATAGTTATACTCGTGGGTACATTGTTTCGTATTGATCAAAAAATTTAGTCACATTGATTAGTAAATTCAATCACTATTGTTTCATATTTTATTTACAAAAGAATCATTAATTTTTTTATTCACATTTACTAAAAAATTATAAAAAATCTTAAAAATAGGATAATATATGTATAAATGAAAAAAAAAAATAATGTTTTTAACTAGCATGCGAGTTCTCCTATTTGAAAAAAATATATATATTTTTTGCAAATTTACGGATTTGAATAACATAAAAATTAAAATAAAAATTAATAAATTTCGGTGAAAATAAATCATGTAAGAAAAAAAATAATTTCTTCGAGGTTACCAAATTAAACTTATCATATGGACTTGGATCCTTAAGTCAGTTGGGGGGTGGGGTAATACACATTGGAGGAGGAAAAATATTTATAGTCTCCCTTTACTAAAGTGGGCAGACGGGTATATTTGAGAGTTGTAAGTAAATGGATTGAATTTAATTATATAAATTTAATGATAGATTATTATTAGATGAATTATTGCTTAGATAAGTTAGATGTAAGTTATATCAAATCATAAATCTAAATTCAATCTGTTTTAACAATAATATCAGTGATTTAAAAAACATAAAAAAAAAAAACGTTAATTAGAAAAATTTATTGGGCCTTTTTCGGACACAGCTGAATTGATAAGTGAGTGTGTTTTTCACGTTTTTGACGAGATTTCGAGTCTCATGACTCAACTAAGAGGTATGGTTGAGAAGGCTGACTGTGAATCCCTTAGGTTACTCTCCAATCCATTTCGGCGAGGTTCTAAGTCACAAAAAAAAATTGTGAAAGGGGCCGACTGGAGGTTTCTTTTTCAAACCTTGGGCCTTCCACTGTGCCCCCACTTTGAGAGTAGGGAGAGACTTTGTTGAGCCCATAGTCTTGACTCCGGCAGCTGGGTCAAGTTTGGTGTGGGTAGTTGTACTTTCCTGATTCAGTGTTTAAATTCTACAGGGTTGGTTAACTGCAATAGCAATTAAGACACAGCAAGTTGGATTACTATTAGAGGACATTAGGAGAGGGGGGGAATTAGGAAAATACTGTCGATTGAATAAATAAATATATATACATATATATAAAGTGCAATCGAAATGAAGTGATTATGATAGAATTGTAATTATGATAAATTGTTTTATAAATTTATTGTTTTTAAGTATTCCACAAATATTTCATATCATTTTAATTATTCATTCGGACATTATTAGACAATTAGCTCCCGTTTAGTAGCGTTTTTATTTTTGGTTTTCTATATATGTTTTCAAAATTTTGTAAATTAGCATTAGCAACTTATTTTGTAAAATCTATTTATATTTTCTTGTTTCCAAAAATTTAAATAAAAAAATATAAACAAAAAAAGGTATTTACACTCTGTGTTTTTTTTTTGTTACAAACATTTTGTCAATTTTTATTACATCTTATTAAAATGAATTATTTTATTAAAAATAAATTAATTTTTAATATATAATATAATTAAATTAATTATCTAAAATGTAATATATTTTATTAATTATTTTTAATAATTAAATTAAATTAAATTCACATAATTAATTTAATAATATATATTAAATTTAATTAATATGAAATATATATTATTAAATTATTTTTAGTAAATAATAAAATTAGTTTAATTAGTTTAATAATTAATTTAATTAGGATAAAATATATTTTATTAAATTATTTTGGATAAATAATAAAATTAATTTAATTAATTTAAATTAAATTAAATAATTAATTTAATTAATATTATATATATTTTATTAAATTATTTTTAATAAATATCATAATTAAATTATGAGATATATTTATCATAGTTAAATTCTTTAAATTATTATGAATTATTTTCATTCAATTTTATTTAATAAATAATATAGTTAAATTATATTTAATTTATTTTATACATACTGAATTAAGTGAAATAATAATTATATTTTATTCAATCGTTTTTAATAAATAAATTAATTAAATTATAATTAAAAATATTTAATATTTATTGAATTAAATGATTTTAATAAATAATTTAATTTAATTGAACTTATTAATTAAATTAAATTAATATGAAAAATATTTTATTAAATTCAATAAATTTTTAAAATCTAATAAAATCAAATATTTTATGAAAATAAAAAATTAATAATTATAAATAAAATTACATTTCCAAATACAGTTTTATTTTTAATTTCAAAAAAAAAAAAGAAAACAAAAAAATTAAAAATATAAATGAATAAGTATAAATAGAAAAACGACAGCGTTACTAAACAGTTCCTTAATATTTAACTTTTATGTGTCTTTTGAATACACATTACACACATAAAATATTATGACTCACACCTATTTATTACACTCAATTTTTTATTAATTAGACACATGTGGCTACAATATTAGGGCTTCGTTTGGAGTAAGAAAAAGTGAGGTAAATTGAGATAAATTGAGAATTTGTAATGTGTGCAGTGAAAGAAAAAAGTTGATATGATATAAAATTAACAGAAATTTATAGAGTTTTTCAGAGAAAAATTACAAACCAAACGAAGCCTAAATTGCATTTGGCAAGCGTAGTTTAAATTTTTAAATATTCAGTTTTTTAACTTTTTTTTTTAAATAATCAAATTTATTCTTTTATATTTTAATTTTTTAAATCATAAATGATAAAAATATCAAATTAATAAATAATTAAAAAATAACTACTAAATAATTAATTTTTTTCTACTCAAACACAAGAAAAACTAACAATTTTTTTTTGTAATGAATTTTTTTTTTTTTTTTTTTACTTCCCAAACTTTACCATTCTCCTGCGAAAAGGCCACCCTAGAGTGACTATTGACCAGAACCTTTGTCCTTTGGGTGGTTGGGCTATACCTATTATTTGTACGGGCGTGGGCCAACTCTGTGAAGGACTCAAAAGGGTCTCCGGTGAGTTGAACCGCTAATTCGTGAAATGGGATTGCTCATTTTGTCCTATCCTAATCTAATCAAACAGTTTAATACACGAAATGGTTACATTATTTTCAATTAATAATATAGCCAAAAAATAATAGAGAGATTTCAGCTTCGAAAAAGTGTCAATCCCAATCATTCTAAAATAAATAAATAAATATATTAATTTTTTTATTACAAATTATAAAAAATTATAGTCATAATTTTATCTATTATACTATATTAAATTTTTTAAAGGACGGACGTCTGATAAGCTATATAAAATAATACAAACTTTTACCAATCTTTATAAAATAAAAATTTTTTATTTAGGAAGAGTTTGGTAGCATAATTTTTAGTATTTCTTAGTAATTTTCAGTCAAAAGTTACTAGTTATAATTTTTTGTGTGTTTAGTGAAGTAAGTTACAATTTTTAGTAATTTTTTGTAACTTTTAGGTATTTAGTAAAATTTTTAGCAATTTTTGTGTATTTAGTGAAACTTTTAGTGACTTTTGATTAGAAAAAATTACTGTAATAGAGTAAAAAAGTGACAAAAATTGAAGTCTTGCTAAATGCTCATTTTATAATTTTTGGTAAATTTTTACACATTTTGTATTATCAAACGGAATCTTAGTGAATAAATTATCAAATTATAATTTTTTTAAATTTACACTAAATTATACAGGTCCAAATACCGCGTTTGGTTGGACGTACAAAGGTCGCACAAGCATCCGGGGCAAATGCTTGTACTAACGAAATGAGGAAATTTTATTTGAGTACACGTGGCCGAACTGCTTTGGACTGCGTGAGGTGCCACGAGAGAATCAGACTACCTCCTCCACCAAAGCAAATCTCTCTGGTTCGGGAAAAAAGTGAAGCAGTCGCATCTTCGCTCCCCTCCCATCGATCGACGACGGCGACAGAGCCGGCGTTAGAAGAAGTAAGAACCGCTCTTCCCGCCTCCATTCATTGCCCTGAGGTATGTCTAATTCTCAATATGTACTCTTAAAACCTTTCTGATGTAGCAATTTTTTTTTTAACACGATAAACCCTAAAATACTTGCTATCATTTTTTCAGAACCTCTCTCTCTAGGTAGCACCTGTGGGCCAGAGAGATTGAAGATGAGTGAATTGAACCCCTCGAGCTCTGAATTGGACTTGGACCGACCAAATATTGAAGATTATCTCCCCTCTGGATGCATCCAAGAACCTCATGGCAAGCTTCGCCTGTAATCCCTTTCTCTCTCTCTCTCTCTCTCTTGTGTGTGTGCATGCATGTTTTTTTTGGGGGGCGGGTGGCATGTAACATGTAAATTAATGTTCTGAACAAAATTTCTCAGGCGTGATCTACTCGATATCTCACCAACTCTGACGGAGGCAGCTGGTGCTATCGTCGATGTAAGTTTTTATTTTTATATGTAAATAATGTTTTATTAAAAAGGAAACAGTTGATGTAATTTTTTAGCTCCCCCCCCCCTCTAAATTGTGATTTGTTAGTTTTTCCCTTTTCCTATTTGATTATACTATTTCTATGGCCTTTCTTTGGTTTTTATGCTTTGGGTATCAAATGATGGAGTTATCATCGCTGGCACTTGTGTCATGCTATTGTAATTAAGTTTTTAATGGCTGTATACGACTAATTAATGTTAGCTTATTTGTTTACAACTAATATGAAACATTTAATGATCTTTTAGCAAAAGTTATAATTTTTTTGTTCATTTGAATAATCATAAAACCATTTGGTTCCAACATTCCTCAGGCATATAGCCTATAAAGGATATAATTGGTTAGAATTTTTTTTTGGGGGGTGGGATCCCCTTCTCATGTTCCTGCTAGATATATCAAAATACAAATGGATACAAAGACTTCTTATTTCAGAGCCTGCCAATCAATTTTAGTCAGATGATGACAGTTTTTTTTTTTTTTTAAGTGTCCCATTTTACTGTTTTATTATATTGGGTATTCAGTTGTGAAAAATCTTCGTTGTTGCTAAGGGTAATTGGTTTCAATCAACTGAATCAATAGTTTATGTATTTAAATAATCAAGAATGCAAGATGATAGAGGCACATGATTTTTAATGAGAAAACACTTGAATCAACATAATGGGGAATAACTTGGGTTTGATGTGGAGGCCAACCAATCTTTCACTATGTAAAATTTTGGTTATAAAGTTTTGACCACAATCGACTACGACTCCATGCATCTATTTGGAAAACCTTTGCTCAATTTCACAACACGTTGATGTCTAGCGGGAGCTCTTCTCCAACTCCTTGATGAATAAACGCACAACATTCGTCGATTGCACAGTGAATATGATGCTCTCAAACTCCGTCAAAATCCACACACAAAACTTGAATTCAATCTTGAAGGGTTAAGAGATTTTGTTGCCTAGAAGACAACCCAAGGAGGGGGTTGAATTGGTTTTTCGCAAATGCAAGGATGCAATACAGCACTTTTAACTTTGATTCTCCAATTCTTGCCCTTTTACAGCGTCCTACTTTCTTTTATGGATGGGCTTTAATGTAGCCGTTGGAAGATTGATGTAGCTATTGGGTGATCGATACAACTATTTCATGATTTGGTCCTCAAAAACATTCTGGATATCTCTTTCTAAAAATTAGCTAATTTCCAACTTTGGTGTTGACACTATTCTAGTGGAGACTATTCTGCCTTAAATGTGTCAGCACCAATTCTTTGTGGTGTTGACACCTTCCAAGCTGGAAAGGGACTTGTAGACCTAGAAGGTGTTGACATTTTCCATCCCGGCGTTGACACCTATTCCAGAATATAATTTAATCAAGGTTTTGTTGCTTGGAAGCCATCAATTTTTCCTTGCAAATCCTACAAAATACTTTTTAAATCCTTCCAAACACCTTCAAGTAAAATTAGTGTAGCATCAAATAATCAATATGTAATTATTAAAAATTCTTCGCATTTAATATAAATATAATATTTACTTCGTTATCATCAAAACCAATACCATAATTTCATTAGAAATTTTGGGGCTAACAGATTTGATGAGAGAGAATTTTTTCGTTGGAGGCCCTTGAGTTTAATATGTTTCCCTATCCAGAAACCTTATGGTGAAGTCTTTTGAAACAAGGTTCTATTTTTCTGGAAATGCGGCGCTTGCTTGAGCGACCATCCAACAAGTTCCTATGATGCTTGCTAGTCCACTGTATGCTTGCTAAGCACACTACTAAGTTTGCTCAAGTGCCCATCTAAAAAGTTCATGTGGTGGCTACTGTTGTGATTTTACTCGTGCACTCATCATATGCCTATATCGAACTCTTCTAGCCACTTTTCAATTCAAGTCTTGTTTTAGCTTATATCACCCCTAAAAATTCACCTTAGCATCCTTGACCTATTCATAGGCGTTTTATTTGATTTTTAATGGTACAAACTCGACTCTAAACTCATAAGCAACAATTGGCAAATCAGTCATTGTTTTGGAATAATTCTTATCTTTTGATTTTTTCTCAATGCTTATTCTTTCTGTGTATATACATAATTTTAAGTTACTCGTGATAATCCTGTTTGCAACTTTTTTTGTTTGGGGGGGGGGATTAGCATGAGTTTGCCATAAATTTTTCCATTTTCGATGTATTAGATTAAACTCACCTTCGATACACTAATAAGTGTCCTTTATTTTTTTTTTTTCATTTTTTTCCCGAGTGCTGTTAAACCTGTTGTTGCATTTTTATTTTGCAACTGGAATAAGCTCTTCAATTTATGGTCCTCTAATGGAAAATAGTTGCCTATATTGATGTCAATAATGAAATATTTTTCTGGCGGGCTTCACTAAATTTGGTTGGTTCATTCTGAGTAGGATTCTTTCACGCGTTGTTTCAAGTCAAATCCTCCTATTTTGATGTCAATAATGAAATATTTTTCTGGTGGGCTTCACTAAATTTGGTTGGTTCATTCTGAGCAGGACTCTTTCACGCGTTGTTTCAAGTCAAATTCTCCAGAACCTTGGAACTGGAATGTGTATTTGTTTCCACTCTGGTGTTTAGGAGTGGTATTTAGATATCTTATTCTATTTCCAATAAGGTTAGCCTTTTATATTGTTTATTCCTTTTCGTATTTAGAGCATGAAGTAAAGAAACGAAGGAAGCAAAACAAAAACTGATAAAAGAATTTGGAAGTTTTAATGTTTGGGCTTGCTTCATTCATGATTATTCGTTGTTAATGTAATTTTCTAGCCTAAAACATGCATGTTTACTCATTTATTTTGAACGCACATGGGTGATGGAGAAATTGATTGATTACCTTGTCTCTCTGAATGTGCCTAGTCTATGGTAAGGCAATTAGATTTGACATTTTCCACAAATGCATGGAAGTCCATTGTGCATTACTATTGGTGTTAGCATATATTCAATTAAAGTGAATTCCAATTGCTTTGTCATAGAAATCTGCGATCAACTGTATACAAGTGCCCCAGCATTGAAAATATCTTGATGGTACATTGCAGTATATTAAGGATGTTGTTTGAAGAAGCCTATTGCGAAGTGTTATAAGCCATTGTCATTGGATATATAATTTGCTTATTGATGTGTACATTCTGTGTACATTTGTTCCCTTTTTAGTTGCTGCTTATAATATAATTTGCTTACCAAAAGAAGACAGCTGTAACAATTGCTTTTTTTTGGAGGAAAAAAATGTTCTCACGACATTCGTGCGATCGTTTTCTCCTTTAAGAACGGAAAAATGCTTGTAAAACAATCTTCACTGGGGTTTCATTTCAGTCTTTTGAGTTCTGGTGCAACATGTTCATTCTTTTCACTTACAGATTGATAAAAAATCAATCTTTTATTCTTGTGGATATGATTTCTATTGTCAATTGCATATTTATTGTATGATATTGTTTGTTTGTTTGTTGAAGCTTTAGTTTGGTTTTATGTTCAGAAAGGCTTTAATTAGTCAGATTTCTCAATTCCAATCTGATTGTTTTGCATTTTGATGGTTTACTTTGATGTTAAGGAACTAAGCTAGTTAGTATCATTATTGTATATTTTGAACATTGCATCTGAGTTTCATTAATGGATTTGCATGTTCTCTCTAATTGATGAAGTGAACTTCTATAATTGAAATACCAATGGATTTTTCAAAACTAGTTTGTCGATCCATTGTTTCTTTCAACACACACACTGGTTGAATGATTTTTTGTTATGAGACAAGTTCACATTGGAAAAAGAAGGTTTCAATTAGTAGTCGATTTTTGTTTGATTTTTATCAACTTTCTTAGAATTCAACTTCAAATTGTCTAATGCTTTTATGTTTATTTTTTATGCAATGATTTTGCATATTTTTCTATATATATTATATTATATATAAAGTTTTAGCTCGATATTGGTATATCTATTTAGAATTATAATCTTTTGTGAGTTTTGATGCAAGTTCAATTGTATGAGTTGCATCTTCAAAAAAAGAACAAGTTTTGAGTTGGACTTCGCAAGTAGTTACTGGAAATCACTGTTAACCCATTGAATGACATTTTGAACTTTTGATACACACATTTCAGAACATGGTACTAACTTTCCAATGCGCTAAATTTGACAAGTGAAACAGATTGTACCTATATCATATTTTTATTAGAAAAGACCTCTGAAAATAGTGAATTGATAACAAATTATGTAACAATAAGTTAATAACCAGTAAGTAAAATTTTACGAAAGGATCACAAGTAAAGATTAATATCAAGTAGAAAATGTACTTAGTTCCATGAATACTTACGCTATTTTATTTTTATAATTAATTTTTATTTTTAAATAAGTGAATTTTAATATACAAAAACATTTTAATAATGTGACGACTCTACGAGAAGCCTATCGCTCATTATACCGCATTTTAGAGCATAAGAGAACCACGTTTTTGTTTTCGTTCCATATACAAAAACAATCCACGTTCTAGACATTCGCATAACAAATGTTGGAGAATTATTATTTGATTACTTATATTTTTGTAAGTTGTAAATTAATGTTATCTAGGAATGCCACTTTCTAGTTATGTGATGTATCTTATTTGATCCTGCAGGGTTGTAGTATTGACACTGGGATGGATAATATTTCTTTCAGCCTACTTCCCAGTGCATTTCCTATTGAAGGGACATGATAAGTTGAGGAAAAACCTGGAGGTATGGTTGCTTGATAGTTTACTTCAGCCTCCTTGCTATTGTTCCTTGTCTATGTCTGTATATGCTGTTATAGAGGAGGTACTAAAAGGTCTGGTTTTGTTTAATTTATTTTACTTTATTTTTTGATAAGGTATAATGGACAAAAGAACATTAAGGGGATGAAGTATGCAAAAGGATCCAAATTAATATATATGGTTTTGACATATGCTCATCATGGAAACAATTTTCTCTAATTCCCAATCTGATAGGTTTCTTCTCAACCCCACATTTCAAACCCTATTATGACAATCCCAATGCATGCAATCAACCACCCCGATGTCTTTACCAATTGCCAAATTTTATAATTCCAGAAACAACTCCCATGATCCCATCAACCTCCCCTCCGGAATCCACCACTGACTCCATATCTAAACCTGTTACCCTTCCAACTTGCCACCTCATTCTATCCTTGAAAGTTTGCCAGTCATTCCTCATCCACTGACTCACCCCGTGAGAATTCGAAGTAGCCCTCGAACTCTAAACCCCAATCTTCCCCATCTTTGGAAGAGATTTGTTTTCTCCAAGGCCTATCTCTCTCAACCATAAATCTCCACAACCACTTCCCTTGCGAAGTTGAATTAAAGCTCTTTAAACTTCTTACCCCTAAACCTCCTTCCTTCATTGGCCTACACACTGTTTTCCAATCGACCAAGTGAAATTTTGGTATATTATGTTGTATATTACTTAAAGTTATAAATTGAAGTCTGTCTACATGTAATGTCCTCTTATGATCTTTCATTAGACCTGAGAAGCATTTATTTTTTCTTTATTTTCATTCAGAGGAGTCTGGTGGAGTTAATTTGCAGCTTTTTTGTTGCATCTTGGACTGGGGTTGTCAAATACCATGGACCACGGCCTAGTAGGCGTCCTAAGCAGGTATTTTTGACTAAATTACTACCTTACAATGTTTGCCCAAAGTTGAAGTGTTGTATAAGCAACCTTTTGTGTGTTCTAAATATATACATCTGAACTCCCCTTACCATGATATGAGCAGGTTTTTGTGGCCAATCATACTTCAATGATTGACTTCATTATATTAGAGCAGATGACTGCATTCGCTGTTATTATGCAGAAGCATCCTGGATGGGTTGGTAAGTGTCAAGAGTTTGTAACCTGTAAATTTGTGTAGAACTCAGTGATGGTGAAGCATTCTTTGCTGAGTTATCATGTTTCTTAATTTTACATGCCATGTTAAGAAATAAACTTGAAGTTACCCGAAAATTTGGGTGCTTGAATTAGCGTATTTTCTTGCTTGCAAGGCATCCCCCTTCATGATATTTTTTTCTCATAAATCATAAAATAGAATGCTCAGTTTGTTGCCTTGTGTGGTGGTGGCAGAAGTTTTTGCATAATTGGAATTGTATAATATTACTTTTTTGGGTCTATCTCAAGGGGGAAAGCACAGATACTTTCAATTAGAAAGTGGGAAGCACTAAATTGTTGGTTAGAAGTTTCAATATGGCAAGACCCCTGTCATGACAATTTTTTTTTTTGGTTTGCTGTTTGTGTAGGACTGTTGCAAAGCACTATATTGGAGAGTGTAGGATGTATATGGTTCCATCGTTCAGAGGCAAAAGATCGTGAAATTGTAGCAAAAAAGTATGTTTTTAGCAGAAAGAGAAAAAATCGATACATTTAACATATTTCAGTGTGTTGAAAATTTGGGCTTATTTTCAGGTTGAGGGATCATGTTCAGGGTGCTGACAATAATCCCCTTCTTATATTCCCTGAAGGAACCTGTGTAAATAACCACTATACTGTTATGTTCAAAAAGGTAATTGTTTTAGATTAACCTTACAGAATTACCTATACATGCAATCGAAGAAGAATAGTTGCAATAAATACAATACTATATATAATGTTATTTTTTTTTTTGAAGTATATATGTTTAATGTTACAACTGAAGTAGAGATAAATTCAACATTTTGTTTTCTTTTTCTTGATTGTGTCTATTTTTTAACTCGCGCTGTTTCTGCTATGTTTAGGGTGCCTTTGAGCTTGGCTGCACTGTTTGCCCTGTTGCAATCAAGTATAACAAAATTTTTGTGGATGCCTTTTGGAACAGTAGAAAGTAAGAGCTCCTTAAAGATTCTAATCCTTATGCCATTTTGCATTAGTGGGACATTGTATAACCATAATCAAGTTTTTCCTTTACTGAAAATCAAAATGAGACTTGATATTTTGTTAGTTCCATTAATTAAAAATGTCTGGATCTTGATTGATTGTTAACCATTTGAGTGTTGACTTTATATACTTCCTAGTGATGGGATGTCTTGTTTGGGTTTGCTAAAAAATGTATATCCGTGTCTTATGCCTGGTATTTCCGGCTACACTGGTTTATTCATTTTTTTATTCTATGGTTCTAAAATTTCTT
The DNA here is from genome assembly GCA_019916065.1 of Vitellaria paradoxa. Classification (NCBI taxonomy): domain Eukaryota; kingdom Viridiplantae; phylum Streptophyta; class Magnoliopsida; order Ericales; family Sapotaceae; genus Vitellaria; species Vitellaria paradoxa. The sequence goes on from CM034238.1 coordinate 48,241,631, forward strand.
CACTGAACATATTGTTGCAGTCATCAGTCATTGTTCTCCCTCCTAATCTGGAATTTGTTACATTTGTTGTGTATTTTCTACCCAGCAACTGACCTATAATTTGATGATGCATGTGTTCTTCCCAATCACTGATCTGTAATTTGATGATATATGTCCTGTATTTCTACCCAATAGTTGCTTTCCATAGTGGTCTCTGATAAAGAGGAGGCACCCTAGGGTTACTTATTTGTATGGCTTTCCAGCATATAACATGTAGGGTAAAACACTGTTCAGAAGAAAAGAAAATCTGTTAGTGGAAGTGTAAAACAGTTATAATGTCTTATAAGTATTTTAATTTCAGAGATGCTTGACTGTCAGTATTAACTGTAGCAGGCACCTAAATAGCTTTCTTCTTGTTGGTTTTAGTTTGGGTCAATTAGAATTCAACTCCCCCAGCTGCCTCCAACCCAAATAAAAAGGGGGGGGGGGGGGAAATGGTTGTGCATGTCTTTAATTGTCTAATTTCCAACATGGTATTTCTGTTTAGCGAGTGCAGGCAGCAGTGCTCCTAGCATGCCATCCTGCCATGCAATTAAAGCTTCACCTCTATCAGTTGCATTTTAAAAATGAATGTGTTCGTGTGATGTTCAATGCCTGGATTACGTGTCTTATTTTCAGGCAATCCTTCACAATGCATCTACTGCAGCTTATGACATCATGGGCTGTTGTTTGTGATGTGTGGTACTTGGAGCCTCAAAATCTGAAGCCTGGAGAGACGCCCATTGAATTTGCAGAGAGGTGAGTGCTAGTTCCTTGATTGCATCAAGTAAATGTGAATATTGGAGAAGTTGAAGGTATTTGTATTGGAACCATGTTCAATTAAGGGTAAGCTTCTCATGGAAATGGTGCTCCTGTACAGGGTTAGGGATATTATTTCAGTTCGAGCAGGCCTCAAAAAGGTTCCTTGGGATGGATATTTGAAATACTCCCGCCCTAGCCCCAAGCATAGAGAAAGGAAGTAAGCCGGACATCTAAATGATCTTTGTCTATTATTGGTTCCTAGTGATTTTGCTTTTGGTTTATGTTGACAGCATGCAATTGTTTTGGTCACTGTTTAAGTTGCAATGTGGATAAATCACTGTGTTATATTGTTAATTTTTTATGGCTCTCTGAGATTGCTGGACATCAGTTCAGTTGTCTGTGGTTAATTACTGATAATATCACCTGCAGCCAGTTGATCATGATATCTTATATTGTCTTGGTTTCATCCGTATCTACTCCGAGCTAAGCAAGTAGGGTTTGTCTGGTAAACATTCTGGGGTTGGTTAGGTTCGATGAGAACATGAAATGAATTGATCATAATTACAACTTCACCCATCTTGACTCAACTACCTGAGCGAGATGAGTGGTGTCTTGGTTTCATCCATATCTACTCCGAGCTAAGCAAGTAGGGTTTGTCCGGTAAACATTCTGGGGTTGGTTTGGTTCGATGAGAACCTATAATGAGTTGATCATAATTACAACTTCGCCCATCTTAACTTAACTACCTGAGTGAGATGAGTGGTTGGGCTTTCCTGCTAAGCAGGGTGATATTCTTGCTGATTGTCATATTTGTGGCATTATCTTGGCTTTGTTTTAATTATTGCTCTTGTTTGAATGAGAGAGTGCAATGCGTAGTCATGTTAGGATTTTACGTGGCCTTGTTCCAAGCTTTTATCCCGGCTTAGTAAAAGAATTAAGAACTTTGAGAAATTACATGGAATCCTATTTCATCGGCACTGGATGATCTCTTAAACATTGAACATATTTGGATTATTTTGGGAGTTCGTTTGAGATTTATGTTTCTTATTGGCCTTCATTAAGGTTCTGAATTGCCTAGGGGTTCCATTTCTTTCTCAACATAAATTCTTTCCCCCTTGGGGTCTGCATGTGTGATTGTGAAATGTTTTGTTATTTGTTACTTGCTGTAGGATTTATTTCTCCTCATATTTTTGTTCCTTGTAGCTTATTAGATGGCAAAATGATCTCTAAAATTTAAGAAAAATGAAAGTATCAAATCGTCTCTGAGCTCTTTGGTTTACATTGTATGTGCAGGCAACAAAGCTTTGCAGAATCAGTGCTACGTCGCCTGGAGGAAAAATAAGATATTTTTGTTCTCCTCTCTTTTTCTGGTAATACTCTCTTTCTTTTCTTAAAAGTTTATTTATTAATTAGCCCCCTGTAGCTTTTAAAATACAAGCTTACTGCTATGCTTTTAATTTCGTTCTACTTAAATAAATATTTGTTTGAGGCACGAACTATTTGTTAATATTTTGACTTTACAACTTCCTACTTTCCATACCAAGTACCTGTAGGTGTCTGTACTCTCAAGTTAATGGAAAGTAGCTTTAGGTGGTGGTTGGCCAAACAACGCTAATCTTTGCCACAACTGAGCTGAGGCTTTGTGCTCTGAAAATGTATCAGTTATTTTCTCCTGATTGTTGCTATGTTAATGTTGACAATATTTTCCTTAACAAAATGTTCAAGTAAATGTTTCTAAAATGAGAGCGGAGACTTGTAAGAATTTATTGGGAGAGAACTTTCCGTGAATGTTTTGCGCTCTCAGAGCTTTTTTAAGATGTTATCAACATATAATCGGTTGTTTCTCAAAATATATGTGTGTGTGTGTGTGTATTTAATCGGTTAGGAAACTGATATAATGACAAAGCTTTAGATTCATAATAAGTTTTCTTATGTATTTCTTCTCTTTATATAATTGTTTTGGACCAAGTCTTGTGATTTTTTGTCTGTCTTGTTTTGTTTTGGTATTGTCGCATCAAACACGGGGGTGGGTTGTCTGATGCAGTTAGCAACCTCTTGCGTTTGTCTTCCAGTTTGGATTCTCTTGTTAATTTCGAGTAAAACATACAGGCTTTGCGTTGTACACACTACCTTGGGACAGTTGGGAAGTTTAATTTTTGCTAACTTTTAATATTATTTTGTCAAAAGTTGGTGTTTGAAATTTTTGGTAGTAATTTTTGGCAACTTTTCACAACTTTTGAGTGTTTGGTAAAATTTTTCTCAATTTTTTGCAAAATTTGGTAATTTTTTGCATGTTTAGTAAAAATTTTGATAATTTTTAAGTTATACAAGTTGTTGTAATTTAGCAGAAAAATAGTAAAAATTATTGTTATTGACAAATATTTAATGGTCCCGTTTAGAGTAAGAAAAAATAAGATAAATTGAGATAAAATGTGATTTGGGGTTAATTTTGACATTTTTTTTAGAAAGTCACAAACCGTGGGAACGGTTTTTTCAAATCCGTTCTCACGGATTCAAAAAGTTTCATAAAAAATAACGACAATGGTGTTCGTTTGAAAAATTACACATATGATTGTATAAAAAAATTTTACACATTTGGTTAACTTATTTTTAGATTTTTTTGTTTTTTTTTAGCGAAATATTAGAATTTTTTGAAATTAGTGATGGCGAAAAAATTAGAGGTAGGTGAGTTGTAGGAGATTTATAGAATTTTTTAGAGTTTTATTTTATGCTAAACGATAATAAATAAAAATTATTTGTTTTCTGCGTGAGAATTTGTTCACCAGACGGTGGCCTTATCTGTAAGCAATAATGTTAAAATAAGTATTAAGTAATTTATTTTTTTCATAAAAATAAAAAATAAAAAAAATTAAGATCGATTTGGCTGTTCATTCCTGCGCATTTAAGATTCATGTGGAACCGTACACACGCATGTGAAAGGGGGCGAGAAATGCTGAGGATGATGTTGATGGCACATCATTCAGATGCATTTGGCGGTCCATTATTTTTGGAGGAGATTTAACGTACGCGATAGAGGGGTTGTTTGGAGTAAGAAAAAATGAGATAAATTGAGATAAATTGTGGTTTGGGGAGTTTTTGTAATGCGTGCAGTGAGAGAAAAAGTTGATGTGATATAAAGTTAACAGAGATTTATAAAGATTTTTAGAAATTTTTAACAAAAAATCTCAAACCAAACGGGCGCATAGGCGGATGGGGGAATGCGAATCGTACCCGAGTCAGGAGCAGGCAAAGCCACACTTTAAACTGCCGAGGTACACTGGCCATTGTCGGCTGTCCATTATTTTTGTTGGTTGCTATTTTTGTTCCCAAGGCTGCGTTTGGGTAAAATAATTATGTATCTTTTTTAATTTTATCCTTATATAATTTTTTATTAATTTTTTTTTTGAAAATAGTAACTTTTAGATGTGTTAGTTATATTCATAAAAAATATTAAAAAAATCATAGCCGGTGGAGTAAAAGTTAAAAAAATAAAAAAATTATTTTTTAAGCAATTAATTTTTTTGTTATTTTTTAAACGGATAATTTAATCTATGTTTTTTATGAATGTAATTAACAAATTTAAAAGTTATAATTTTAAAATAATTAAATTTTAATAAAAAAATTATGAGACAAAAAAATTATAAAAAATAAAAAATACTAAGCCTAAGGGTGAATCGTTCATTGTGGCTTGGCTTGATGCCCCTTGCCGAGAAAGTTTTTTCTTTTTCTTTCTTTTTAATTATTTAAACATTCTCTTTTATTTTATTGTAGAGGGTGTTTGCATTGTAAAAAAGTACAACAAAAATGTAATAAGTTGAGATAGAGTGTATGTGATCAAATTTAATTGGAAGAAATAAAAAATGATATAAATTACTGAATTTTAATAAATTAAACACTTAAGAGTTGTTTGATAACGATATTATTATTCTGTTTTTGTTTTTTGTTTATCTGTTTATATTTTTTATTATTCTTTTTTTAGGAAATAAAAATTAAAATTGCATTTAGAAATTTAATTTGTTTATAACTATTAACTTTTTATTTTCATAAAATATTTAGTATTATTACTTTTTAAAAAATTAATTGAATTTAATAAAATTTATATTTCATTTATTTTTAATTAATTAGATTAATTAAATTAAATTAATCTATTAAATTATTTGTTAAAAATAATTTAATTCAAAAAATATAAAATATATTAAATTATAATTTTATTTATTATTTGTTAAAAGAAATTGAATAACATATAATTAATATATCATTTATTTTAGTTAATATAGAATATATTAATTATAATTTAATTATATTATTTAATAAACAATTGAATAAAATATATTTTATAATAATTTAAATAATTTAATCATGGTATTTGTTAAAATAATTTAAAAAATATATTTCATATTAAATAAATAAATTAAATTAAATTAATTATTAAAAATAATTTAATAAAATATATTTTATAGTGATTAAATTAATTAATTTAATTTTATTATTTATTAAAAGTAATCTAAATTAAAATAATTATTAATTAATTTTATTATTTATTTAAATTAATTTAATTTTACTTAATTTATTTAATTTAATTATTTATTAAAAATAAATTAACATATTACATATTAATTTGGATAATTAATTTAATTATATTATTTATTAAGTATAATTTTTTTTAATAAAATATTTGAATAAAATAATTCATTTTAAATATGATGCAACAAAAATAGATAAAGTGTTAAAATTGATAAAATATTTATAATAGAAAAAAATTAAGTGTAAATTCTTTTTTTATTTACATTTTTCAGTTTAAGTTCTCATTTTTTTAAAATAAAAAAATATAAATAGATTTAGTAAATATGTTTTTATTATTAATTTATAAAATTTTAAAAATATAAATAAAAAATAAAAAGTAAAAACATTATCAAACGGGGCGTTGCTAAAACAACAACTCTGGAGGGAAAAAAATTATAGTACCCAAAGTAACCCAAGTGTCTTTTCCACCTCGTTTTCTTTTCTATTTCTAAAGGTAAAATGGTTGACCCACTCTCAAGTGCTTACTTTTTAGTAGTTTGCGCTAACACCGTGCGCACACCATATAAGTCCATTCTGCGTGCCATCTTTCATCCAAATATATTTATATTTTTTTAAGGTGCTGTTTGGTATCATAAAAAATTATAAAAATTTATTAATTTTAATTATTTTTTATACTTTTTTTAATAAAATTTTTTTATATTTTATTTTTGTCATATCTTTTTACTTTTATTGTACTTTTTATCTTATTTTTTGTTAATTGAACACCCCATAAATTAAAAGTATGTGAATATCTAACGATTTCGAACCAGCTGATATCTCTTTTCTTTTTTATTATTTTAGACTATGCAAGGAAAAAGAAAAAGTGAAGATAGTAATGATATATTAATTTCCTATCATTAATGTGTGAATTGTTGAATTAAAATTTAACAGTTCAAATATAATTATAATATTTTAATTCGAAAAAGAATAAAAATATAGACAGTTTAATTTTAATCCAACATTTCTTATCATAAGTTACTGAACTCATATTGCATTGTTTGCATTTTACATTATACGAGAGATTGTAGTGCAATCTAAGATACTGTTTTTCTTAGATTGAAAATTGTTTTTAAAAATAATAAATGTTTTAATATTAAAAAAAAAGATGTAGCTTTTAGTACAAGGCAGATTATGGGGAGGGGTGAGGTTGCTAACTATTTGCACTACTTTTATTAGTTAAAAAAAAAAATTACATTGTAAACAAATTATATTTTTTTTATTTGCATCAATTTCTTGTCTTGGCGTAGAAGAAAAAAAAGTAACTTAAAAATCTACCATTGCACTCCTAAACATAACTATTTTTGTGGCATAACGAATATTTTTTTATGATTTTACTTAAAATTTAATAATTTTTTTATAATTTTAATTTAATCTTAAGCATAATAATTGTATATGATTTTTAATTTGATTGTGTTTAAATCGAGAATTTATCAAAAGAAAAGATAAAAGATATACATTTTTAAAATCACTTCTCATATTTAGGGGGCGTTTAGAGTGATAAAAAGTGAGATAATTTGTGATAATTTATGAGTTCGTAATTCGTGTAATGAGATAAAAAGTAAATAACTTTAGAGAATTTCAGAAATTTTCATTGTTTTTTAGTGCATCAAACACATTTTGCGACAAAATATGGAAAGAAAAACTCTTAGAATTTGAGAAATTAGAAAACTAATTAATTGATGAATGAATTTCACTTTATTATATTTTGAATCCATATAAATAAGAAACATGTATTTAAGATTTAAAATTTTTTTCATTACTCTCTCTCTCTCCCCACACCTAAATACCTACCCCAAACACATCCTTTAAGAGGAGGAGCGGAGGGTGGGGGGGGGGGGAAGAGAGTTACAGTAGGCAATCGGTGCGCATGAGCGTTCATTCACTTTAGAGCACAAATTTGTAACAATGCAAAAAAAAAAAAAAAAAAAAAAAAAAAAAACAAACAAACAAAACAAAAAAACAAAAACAAAAACAGATGAGATAAATTATACTTAAACCCCCTAAACATTTAAGTAATTACACATAAACTCTCTCAACATATGAAAATTATAGACATCTCCCTTATTTTGAAATATTGGTAACATTTGGACCCCTTCTGTTAATTTTGACCCTAACGCCGTTAAAATTTTAATGTAAAGATAATTATGCTTATGACATATTCATTACTCTTCATGCTTATTTTGGATTGATTATAAATCTAGTGGCTTCAATCCCATTCAACAACTCTCTTTCTATAGACTATTAAAAAGTTTTTCATATACATACACTCACATATATACAGTTTCGAACTCCGATCTCAATTGGGTTTTGGGTTTTAGATGTAAATTTGAGTAGATTTGAAATTGATTACTTATGTATTCAACCATGAATCACACTCTAAATCGAGATCAAGATCGTGTTGTCTTCGTCTTCATCGCCTGGGTTGCTCAAGATCAAGCATGCTAGTTCCCAGTTGGAGGATGACAACGCCAAAAGATTTAAATCTGTACTTTGAATCAAAATCAACATGAGTCGAAGATGAATCACAGTAAATCGCACAATTCTAACAATTGTTGCAACTCTCATCATCGCCTCTGCAAGTTGGGTATGGATTGGCTTGTTGACCCAACAACTGAAAAACTCAAAATTTTCCCTCTTTTTCTACCAATATATGGCATCCAAAATATCATTTTAGATAATTAAGGGTTCCCTTTTTCCTCTCAATTTGAAGATTCCTTTTTTTTTTTTTTATTTTGCTCAATCTGAAGGTTTTTTTTGTTTTTTTTTTCTGATTTTGCTTAGTCTGAAGATTGCGAAGATTAGGTTTCCTATTCTTGTCTTCAAAGAAATTGCCATGAGAATCAAAGAAACGAGGTTATTTCCCTTTTTTTTTTTTTCAATTTCGACTTTTATGTCTCAATCCAAAGATTCTTTTTCTCTAATTTCGCTCAGTCTGAAGATTGTGAAGATTGGGTTTCTTGTTCTTATCTTTAAAGAAATTGACATGAGAATTAAAGAGACGAGATTATTTCCCACCTTTTTTATTTCAATTTTTATGTCTCAGTCTAAAGATTTTTTTTTTTTGGATTTCGCTCAATTCAAAGATTCTTTTTTCTCTGATTTCACTCAATTCGAAGATTAGGTTTCTTGTTTTTGGGATCGAAGAACCTAGGTGGTGTGAAACCTAATTTATATAGATTTTGTAGGACTTGTATGGATCGTGATTTGTATAAATTTGTGGATTAAAGAGATGAATGTGTGTAAATTTGTATAAATTTGCTTGAGATTTTTACACAGCTTCTGTTTTGTGATTTGTAGGCTAGGAGAGATCTGGATTGAACTTAATTTATTGTAGATTTGGTTGAGATTTGTAAAATTGTATAGATTTAATTGAGATTTATATAGATTTGTAAGTTAATGTAATCGCTTGAGATTTATATAGAGTTGTTGAATAGATTATGTGTGTGTGTATGTATGTATGTTGTTTCTCTGCCCAATTGGAAGGTTCTTCTCTTTTCATTTTTTTTTTTTCAACTTCTCTTCTGTTAGAATTGACCATCACCCGACCATAATCGATCCAATAAGAAGCAAGTGATTTTTTTTTTTTTTCTATTCATCTCCAAATTTGATAGAGTTTAGGTTTCCACAACCAATTTCGTTGTTTAATTTGAGTAGTTTGGGCATGTGATTTTACGAAAATTGATGCTTGAACTTTTTCATCTTGCTTGTTTTTTGTCTTGATTGTTGCTTAGTTTTAGAAATTTTCTTTTTGATTCGTTTTCCCTCTCCAAAAAATACAGTATAAAATATGTATACTAAACACAAAAAATTTCTTCAAATCACAACTTATTTTATTTTATTTCATTTTTTATCATTTCAAATACACCCTCATTATACTATTGGATTGGTGTTAGATAAATGCTTGGACATGTTATTGTTATTGAGAGATTTAGTTTATATTTTTCTACTTTCAAAAGTCAGTAGTAGGTATATGTCTCATAGATTTGAGTCTAGCACTCGTTCGAAAAAAAAAATAATGATTTTTGAAAAAAAATATAGATATATTTTTCTTAATTTTTTTACTTTCAAAAATAGTGATCTATTTTTTTGTTTTCGAACGAGCGTTAGACTCAAATCTATAAATGAGACAAATACTACTGACTTTTGAAAGTAGAAAAATATAAACCAAATCTCCCAATAGCAATAATAACTATTTTATTATTATTTTTAGTTTTTTCTATAATCATTAGAATTATTTTTTTATATTTTAAATTCTTTAAATTTTAAAGGCAAAAATATGAAAAGATAAAGAAAGTTAAAAATTTAATTACTAAAAAATTAATTTTTTAATAGTTAAATTTTTTGGTAAGTTTTTTTATTTTTTTAATAGTTAATTAGTAACTAATTAAAAAAATTAACTTTTTTTTAAATTATATTTTAGGAACTCCTGGTAAAGCAACTTATAAGGGACTGTTTAGTGCTCTACAAATTCCTAAGGAATTGAAATTTTTTATTGATAACACAAATTACGAAATCATAATCTTTCAAATTTACACTAATTTATCCAATTTTAAAAACAGGCACACTGACAGACAGTGGGTTCGCGATTTAAGACCAACAGAACAGAAACACTGCGTTCAAATTCTCCCACAAGTTCCAGTCATTGATTCAAAGCAAGAAGACGCTCTTCTCCACGGAAGCTCTTCCTTCATCATAACTCCACAACTTGCCCACTATTCTACTGTGAGCCAGAGCAAGTCTTCTTCTAATATTTGCCATGGAGCTGCTCACACTATTTTTTCTATACGCGGCGTTGGCTTCATCAGCAGTTCAGTCTTCGTCCTTCAACTGCAATAGCACCGGAGTCACCTGCAACGGCCTCGTCGGCTACATACCCCCCAACGTCACCACCCTCTCCGCCATCAAAACCCTCTTCGCCGTCAAGAACTTCCGCTCCCTCCTCGGCGCCAACAACTTCCCCCTCTCGACCCCACTCAACCAAACGGCGCCCGCCAATCAGACCATCAAGATCCCCTTCCCCTGCATCTGCACCGCCGCCCACGCCAACGCCACCCGCGGCAGGCCCAAGAATCCGCCGCTCTACAAGGTGGTCCCCGGCGACACCCTCTTCCACGTCGCGGCGGAGGTGTTCTCGCGCTTGGTGACCTACCAGGAGATCCAGCACTTCAACAACATATCGAATCCGGAACTGATTCTAGTTGGGCAGAAGCTCCGGATCCCCCTCCCCTGCAGCTGCGATGAAGTGGCCGGAGAAAGGGTCGTCCATTACGGACACGTGGTCGATTCTGGGAGCACTGTGGAAGAGATTGCCCAGAGGTTCAACACTTCGGAGTCTATCCTTCTGCAGCTGAATGGGCTTGCCTCTTCCAAAGATCTCCAGGCCGGCGTTGTTCTTGACGTTCCTCTTAAAGGTTGCAACTTTTAACTCTCTCTGCTTTTCCTGAACCCCCTCCCCTCCCCTGCTCTTCTTTTTTCTTTTTTTTTTTTTTTAATTTTAATTTTTCAACTTTACCATTGCTCGTTTGTAACAAAGCAAAAGGAAAATTAATTAAAAAAAATCACAGTTGAACTTTTGGACTGAATATTTTATTTTAATGAATTGAAAGTTTAAAATTCCAAATACACAAACTTTTGCTCAAAATGTAAGTGAATTATGCATTAAGTGCAACTTATGCATGTACCAAATGTAGCTAGATTGTAATAAAAGTGCAACTTATTTATGTACCAAATGTAGTTAAAATGTAACAAAAAAGCTTATGTATTTAGAATATTAAAATTTTAGATTATTAAAATAAAATCTTCAATCATTAAAATAAAGTTTTCAATCCAAATTATTATTATTATTATTTAACTTTTTTTTAATAAACTTTTCCAAAAGCTGACCCACATTTCCCTTCTACTGTTATCTAACATGTATGGTTTGAAGAAACTTGAATCTGTCAACCTTATGTTGAGATATAAATCATAGAATTTGTCTTTTGGGGGGGGAGGTGGTCCATGAGTGAAGGAAAGTAGTGAGAACAGCTAGACTTGTCAGTCTTTTGGGGGACTTTTAAGAGTGACAAGTTTGTAACTGATGTTTGGATTCTTTTAATTATTCTACCAGTACTGTTTCTAACTTTTCTACCCATAATATCCCCTATCAATTATGACCATGGTGATTTCCATTTTCAATTGGTGCATTCATCATTTTCCTTCATGAGATTATTGATGTGTGTTCTCTTCCTTCAATATAAGCAAGTAAAGTGGCGGCTGGTCTGGTTGTTTGATTGGTTTCTTAACAGCTTGTACATCAATGGTGGGCAATAACTCGCTGGACAACCCTTTACTTGTCTCTAATGGAACTTATGTCTTCACTGCTGGCAATTGTGTCAAGTGCACATGTGATGCAGCAGCAAACAATTGGATGTAAGTGCATGTCTTATATTTGTCAACTTGTTAAATTTTCGCAGCTTGATGTTTTTTGTCTTTACGCCATTTTTTTGCTCGTGTCTCAGGATACAATGTGAGCCATCCAATGTTAAATCATCCATATGGCCCACTTGCCCTTCTATGCAATGCCAAGGCACTGGAAATTTATCCCTCGGAAACACCTCATCTTCAAGTTGTAATGGCACTTGCGCCTATGCAGGTTACACTAAGCAAACCATCCTCACAACCCTTGCCTCAGAGTCCACCTGTAATGGTAAAGTCTACTTTGCTATTCCTCTCCGGCTTCTAATTTTTTGTCTTGTTACATACAATGCGATTGACCCAAGAACTAGGCAAACCTATAATTGTATATACTATATTAGGATTCAGTATAGTCAAAGAGCAATGCGATACTACAAAAATTTCCTAGGATAAGTTACCAGAATAATGTGGATAACTTGTGTGTGTATCAGTTTCAATGAAAACAACCATTAAAATGCTTTCTAATTGCAAAAATGCTATTACCACATCATTCTGATAACTGATTCTAGTAGATTGTTCTTTTGGCAAATAAGCATCTTTCATAGTTAAATAATAAAATAGGTTCACATGGCTGATCTCATGGACTCAACTACAGAAGAATATATATGAAATTATTATGAAGCAACTGGACCATAGGGTATGAGATGACCCAATTGTTTGCCTTGTTTGTATTGTGGTCTGAATTGATTAGTTCTGGTATTTTCCTTGCAATTCAGGATCAGGTTCTGACTTCTTTCTCTAATTTTCTTTTTGGAATCATAATTCAGCAATAAAAAGGAAAAAAAAAAAAAAAGAAGCAGGGAAAGGAAAACAAAGATTTTGGTGCAGTGATTCCTGTAAGAACTATAGGCATTTTAGGATTTTGTTTAGGAAAAATGCACATCCATTTTACCAACCAAACAAAGATTTGAATACGGAAAGCTAGCTGTTGTCAGCATGACTTTTTAACTCATTGGAGAAATTTCGCTTTGACCCACCAATATTTTGTGCTTACACTGGATTGGATCTATTGGGTCTGGTCCAATATTATTATAAAATCGAATCAGATCTGGGCCAGACCTGGCCCATTGACAGGCCTACATCAATCCTTTTGCAATTGACCATAGCCCAATGTCATAAGTTCCCATTTGTAATTGGTTTCCTATTCACCATCTCTAATACTGAATTGCATGTCTTCCTCTTCAGTCCATAGCCCTTTTTGAACATCTACCCTTTTTGACATGTTTAAGTTTTTTCTAGCATCCTCTGAGTTCGACTTGATCCTAGTTGTTGCTGTCCCTTCTCTCTTTCACCCTCCACACGTGTTCTATATTTAAGTACTCGTTTGTTTGGAATCACTACTGATATAAATTGCATTAATCCTTATCACAATGCAATGAGTTGTGAAGTTGAACACATTCCTTAAAATCAATTTTTTACATCATAGAAGTTGGATTCCTATGTTGTTGTTTTTTTGTTTCTATTTTTTTTTTTTTTTTTTTTGTTAACTGGGGGACTTGTTTTTGTTGCTGCTCAACAGTTTCCAATAGCAACAGCAATAATGCCTCGAAGTTCAGTCTGCATTATTGGAATTGGAGCTTCATTCTCACCTGTATCCAGTTGGCATTGTTCTGTCTTCATTTTATGCAGTGAGATGCTTGTACATTTGTATCAGATTAGGGTTTTTTCCTTAAATTAAGGGTGTCCAAGATTGTCCCCATTCATATTAGCATGTTGTGCAAAAATTTTTATGTCAGTGGCAGAACACGTGTGGAGATTTGTTGCTGTGCTGGGAGAGTTGTCTCAAAAGGCTTGGAGATAATGTAGGTGGTGACATGGTTTCATTTGTAAAGTCGTTATACTCCTGGATATTTTAAATCAATGGATTTGATGTTGCATTAAAGTATAATACATGGGTTTGGTATGGGAAATAAAAAAAGTTAGTTTTTTTATAACTAATGAGTAGCTATCTATTAAAAAGTTAATTGTTTTTGTGTTTGAGAAGCGGAAAAAATTAATTTTTTACCTTTTTGTTAATTTGACATTTTTACTCTTAAAAGTTTAAAAGAAAATTAAAATATAAGAGAATAAATTTGATCATTTAAAAAAAAAATAAAAAAATAGTAATTTGTAACTTATTTATCAACTATTTCTTGTCAAATGGGACCGGAATGTAGCTGGCTGCTGGTGGTTGTTTGGGTAAGATTGCAATGTACCTTTTGCCTCTCTTGCTCGAGTACGTGAAAAGAGCTGCCGGTTGGGCGTGGTGTGGTCGTATGCTCTCTGACAGTCATGTTAGTCTCTTTGAAAGAAGGAAGGATTTAGAAAGCAAAACGGCAGAGTTTCGGGTAATTAGCATCTCCTCTTTTTAAATCCACGACAAATATTCTACTTAAACTAGCAAAATCTATAGGATTAGTTTCTTTTAATTTGTTTTTTCTTTGAGACCATGTTGTAAGCCAAAAAAAAAAAAAGGAGGGCGGAGGTAATTGATGTATTTGTTTTCATACGACTTTTTGAAAGCAATATTCAAGTCCAGTTTGGTCATACTTTCCAGAAAAGGGTCGATGTCTCTGAATTAGAGAGCCGATTTATTCTTTCAGATTTTGAAAAATTGGGGCATTAGTACTTTTAAAGGTAATTTTAAAAAATATTTTAAAGTATCAATAGTATAAATATCAATATACAAATTTAGTTATAACAAGCTTGACTTCGCAAACGTAAAATTAACTTGCTTTTTTTTTTAGTTAGTTAATTTTTTTTAATTAACTACTGATTAACTGAAAAAAAGTAAGCTAATTAAGTTCTCAAACCATGCCTCGAGAGTGTCCGGCAACAGAGGCAACATGAGTACTCGTAAACTTGAAGTTCCCACGTGGGATCTTTTTCTTTCACCCTCTGGAAGGATATAAAATATTCCTTTATTTTGATAGGTTTTTTTTATAATATTTTTTGATTACATAGTATTAATCATATAAAATATATGAATGATAAAAAAAAATGGTTATAATAACATCAAGCAATTCTAAAATTCCGATTGTGACTTTCTAATCTTAATTTAATTATACTTGGGATTTTTTTTTAAATTGTTAGGTAGTTAAATAAGAAAGGAATGTTGTTCATCTAAATAATATTTTGGGAATGTGTTGTTAATAAAAATATAAAATAATAATGCATTTTTATTAAATTCAAAAAATTTAATATAATAATATATTTTTTGCCCCCACGAAATTAAAAAAAAATCAAGATGAAATAATGTTTGTGGGCCAGAAGATACAATTTTATTTTACATTTTTTATTTAGTTGATATCAGAAAATGTATTATTATATTATATTTTTTAGTTTAATGAAAATACATTTTTATTTTATATTTTGATTAAGGTTTTGTTTGGCCCAGAGGCCTATTTACTTTTTTTTTTTTTTGTCTTATATATGATTTTTTTATATAATTTTTTTAAAAGTTATAACTTTTAAGTACGTTAATTATATTTAAAGGAAAATAAAAAATTTACGTTCATTTAAATAAAAGTTAGAAAAAATAATAAATATTATTTTTTTGTTGGTTTTTTATTAACACGAATAGTTTTTATCCAAACTTATGTGATTTTTTATTTTTATATTTTTACACGAGTCCGATTACCAAGTTTAAAAATTTTAATTTTTGAAAAAAATTAAATTTTTATAAAAAATTTATATAAAAAATTAAAAAAAAAAATCAATCCCAAACGAAGTGTAACAATACGTTGGGGTAATCATATATTTTCGGATGAACAACGGTTTCTCAAATTTTTTTTTTTTTTAAAACAGCAACCGATAAAATGAAAATCTATACTTGGCGTATTTTTTTTTTTTTTTGTTTTTTTAAAAGAATTATTATTTTTCCGTTTAACAGTGATTACGCCGACTATAAAGACGCTGGGAAGAACTGGAGTCCCGGGTACCTCAGCAGCGTTCGTTGGCAGGACTTGGTTGTGATTATTGGTACAAGGACCAGTTTGGCAGCACGCAACGGGCAATTTTTATTTTTATTTATTTATTTTAATCATAAAACCAGGAGCACCGCCGCCGCCAGCCTCCTCTTTCGACTTTGAGCACACACACTCTCTCTCTCTCTCTCTGTGCATCCGGTGATTGTGTTTTCATGGTGGCAAATCTCTTGACAGACGACCCTAAGGAAACCACAAAGGAAAAAGAGGTTCTCTCTCTCTCTCTCTCTCTCTCTCTCCCCTCTTATCCTTTTATAGATGCGTAATCAAGATACCCATTTGGAGAGAACTGTCTATATCTCGATTCTTGCCGCAATTCAGGTTACCTCTGATGATATTTTGCTGTTATCAATAACCCTAATCCAGCACATGAACAGCCACTCGACATATGTACATGCCCATAGCACAGTCACAGACACCCGCATGTATCAAATAGAATATCTAAGGTGGCACCTGGTTTGTATTTTTATTTTTCGTTTTTGTTTTTGATTTTCTATTTTTTGTTTTGAGGGTTATGTTTTGAGACTATTAACAACACATTTGGTTCGATATTTTCTGTTTTTCGTGTTTTACAATTTTTCTTGTTTTGAATTAAAAATGCTGATCATTTTGTATTTCATATGAAAATTCATTTTCTTTTCTAAAACAAATTTTGAAAATGCGGGTGGTCAAATATATTTTGAGTAAAAAACGCAATAAAAAATTTGATTAAAAATGGGTATATCAAATGCCACCTAAATTATTCAATGTTGAATCGTCTGGCACTGCTGTCTTTGAATCTTGATATTTGAAAGGCTGCACATTATTTGAATCATTGTTGTAAATGAATATTCTATTTTGAGCCTTTATATTTGAAAGGGTGTGTAATATTTGGATAGTTGTTTATCGAATATAAGTAATCATCTGCAGGGATTTCTCGTTTGATTACAAAGAACATTAACACCAATTTTTAACTATGATGGCTGCGCAACTCACCGGTGGTACACCCTCTGGTGGATTGACAAATGGAAGTAGTGAATGGAACACTGTAAACAGGATGAAGGGGTCATTCTGTTTGAGACAGTCAAAGCCTTGTAATTCTGTTGCCTTGGTGGATAGGAAGGGATTGAGCCATGGGGGTGCTTTTCCGCACTGCAGCGGTCTGTCCTTGAACCATACATCATTGTTGTTTTCCTCGTCAGTGGCTTGGCAAAGGAAGCACAACTTTTGTACGGTCAATAATCAATTAAGTTCAGATGGTGGTGTGCATTCTTATGTCGATGAGAGTTCTACTGTGGAGGAACATCATTCAATGGTTGCAACGGAAAGACCTTAGTAAGAACATAGACTCTCAAATTACTTTTCATTTTTTGATTATGCACTGATTGGCATGTTATCTTTCAATTTATACTTATCATTATAGTCGAAGCTTTCGCTTTGGATACAGGGTGGTCTTACCAAATTTTATTCTTGATTACTAGTAATTCATGTTTGAATTCTGTCTCAGTGAGTTGACAGAGAATCCTCCCAGTCAACCATTTTTTCAAGGTGTGAAACGTGAGCTTATAATGCTATCTTTGCCGGCAATTGCTGGACAGGCTCTTGAGCCACTGGCCCAACTGATGGAGACGGCATATATTGGTCAATTGGGTAAGTAGTATATTTGATATTGTTTATTAATACCGTATACCTGTTTTTTTTTTGGGTTGATGTGTCGATTTTAATTTTTAGGTTACTTCCCTTTTTATTATTAATTTTTATGGGATGGAGGTTTGGCAAGACCACAATAATTTACATTTGGAAATTCCATTAGAGCTCAAGCAGAAGGTGTTGAAGCCTCAAACAGAACAAAACCAACAGCTTGGGCATACTCATCCTAAACAATTACAAAGCCTCCTCACACATTTCAAACATAGAAAAAATTATCCCATACTTACATATGGAAAATCAATAAGAGCTCAAGTAGGAAGGTGGCAAAGCCTCAAACAGAACAATCCAACAGTGCTGGGTGATTTCTATCTTGCCAATTATGAAGTATTCTTGTGCACTTCAGAAATAGGAAAATTTATCCACCTTGTGAAAGTTGCTCTTATGATGCGAGGTCAGGAAATGTAAGGGTGGTTATCACAATTTCAAATCTCTAACTTTGTTTGTATCTTTAGGTCCTGTGGAGTTGGCATCAGCTGGTGTTTCCATGTCAATCTTTAACATTATATCAAAGCTATTTAACATGCCTCTTCTCAGTGTTGCCACTTCTTTTGTTGCCGAAGACATTTCAAAGAATGCGAACAGTATTTCTACTGCTGGTAAAGTTGAAGTGATATTTGGAGTCTTGGTGCTATTTTTAGTTTCACACTATATTTCCTTTTCACTTTCATGCCTAATTTGGGGACAGATTTCGTACAGAAGATGGTTACCAAGGGGAAAATAGCAATGGTAAACCTTTTCTTGGGGTAACTGAAAGGCAGCAACTTTCCTCAGTGTCTTCAGCTTTACTTTTAGCAGTTGCCATTGGTATTTTTGAGGCTTTAGCCTTGTCTCTGGGATCTGGACTGTTCCTTAACTTGATGGGAATATCACCGGTAAGCTTTAGAAATATAAAGCTTTATTGAAGATAGCAGTTGACTTCCTCTCTCCCCCCCTTCATGTGTTTGTGTGTGTACTATGTGCAGCTCCTTAATGCCTTGATCTGACCTACTACGGGTTGGTTTCGTGTATAAAATTTCTCCATTCGGCTCTATCTAGTGGACGACCCTTGCCTGAGACTGCAATTCATCTGGGTGTGCATGGATAACAAAATTTTAAATTAATCTTTTTTTTTGGGACAGGACAGCATTGTTTTTACCCTTTGGCTGTCTTATGCAATGACTAGCTACTGCTAACCTCCAATTTAGACTTGGGCATCTTAAAGTTGTGTTGTCTATATCATACACTGACTAGTCTAAATACATTTTTTTGATATACGTGGACCATATTAGTGATACTATTTATGCAAAAAAGGAATCTAAAGAAGATAATAGGATGTTCTGTATTATTAGTATTTTAACCATTTTATGCAATGGCTCCATGAGTGTTTGGGGATGTGATCCTGTTCCCAGAAGGCAAGAAAACTTCATGTGTCATCCTTTCCTGTTGACAGAGAATTGCTGTACCTTGGCTTCATGAATGGGCTAGTAGCAGTGGCCTGCACTTCGACAGTGCCCTTTTTCAAGAATTGTATCTTGAAAGCTCTCAGTTTTCTATGGATACCGGAAAAGCTCATGATTTTTTTTAGTTGCTCTATCTTCACAGTACATGCTCGTTTACATCCAAATATATATATATATATATTTGTTCCTTTATTTTTTCAGTAAAATGGTCTTATTTTTTTACAGGATTCCTCCATGCACTCTCCAGCAAAGAGATTTCTTTGTCTTAGAGCTGTTGGTGCTCCTGCCCTGGTAGTGACCTTGGCTCTTCAAGGCGTTTTCCGTGGTTTTAAGGATACAAAAACTCCAGTATTATGCTTAGGCAAGTCTTTTTTTTTAACCTATAAAGGTATAATTATGTAACGCTCTGTTTAGATAGATGTGATTCAAATGAATCGATTTGGGATAAGAAAGGTGAATACCATAAGTAAGGACTTTTTTTTTTTTAAAGATTTTTGCGCAACTTAAATTTCAAGTTGAAATCCATTTCAAATCTATATTTGATTTAGTATTATGCTTACGCAAGTCTTTCTTTTAACCTGTAAAGGTATGATTGTGTAATCTCCATTTGAATAGATGTGCTTCAAATGAATGGATTTGTGATAAGAAAGGTGACTACTGTAAGTAAAGTATGAACTATTTTGCACATGATGTTTAATCATGTAAAATCAGTTATTGGAAATCAAGAGTAGTTATTTGAAATCCTTGGGATTATTGATTCAAGATGGAATCCATATCAAATCTATGTTTGATTCATCCATTAATAATTAGTGCCAAATACCTTCATTTGCATAAATGCATTTTATAATGATTTTGTAATTTAGGTGGCAATGAGCGTGGGAACATTGTTTGTGGAAGGTTAACGTATAACTTGCATTCATCCTTGTTCATCTACTGCTGTCAATCTGGCGACACTTGCACATATTTTATTTTTGGAAATTTCATTTACTCCCTTTTCCACTGATTGATACATTTATTCTTTTTGCAGGTGTTGGCAATATTTCTGCCATATTTTTGTTTCCCATACTTATGTATTGTTTTCAGTGGGGTGTAGCTGGAGCAGCCATTTCTACTGTAATTTCTCAGTATGTATTATCGACATTTACTCTCCCTCCCTCTCTCTCTCTCTCTCTCCCCCTCCACCTCTCTCTCTAAATTTGGTCATTTTGTGCTGAAGAATGACCATGCTCGATTTTCTATGTTTCAGATATATTGTTACATTCTTAATGATCTGGTATCTTAGTAAGAGAGCTGTATTATTGCCTCCAAAGTTGAAAGAGCTACAATTTGGTGGTTATATAAAATCTGGTAAGTAGTATGCTTTTTGAGCTAGTGCAAGCATGATTAAAAATTATTGACATGTATCTGACAGATGCAATTTACACTCTTTGACATTTTTGTTGTGATGCAATTGCAATTATGCATTCAGATTTGAATTTTGAATAACACAATTGCGTTAGAACAGAATCATAATTCCTGTTCGTGGTGACCTGCTTTGGTATTTCATCCATTCCAGTGAACACAGGGGATAGATTATTTCTTGCATCTGCCAACCAACCTTAATGTGACTGTTGCTGGAAGGCATAATCAAATGGATCACATAAGCTGCTGAACTCTGCTTATCATGTTTTTCTCCCGTCCGATACAATCCTTGCCTTTACTTCCCAAGGAGCTGGTGATTTGCCATAGAAAATAGTATGACATAATATTCAAGTAGCATAAGTTCTCTGATTGAAAGCCTGACCCACAAGTTCCATCCAATCAGTTTACTTGAATTTGAAATTTTCTCAAGTTAATAGGTCATGAATTGGGTTCCAAGGAAAATAAAGGAATTTCAGAGTGAGTTATATTTCTTTGATTTCGTACAACTTCATTCTTGATTTTCTCTAGTATATGAGATGTGGAGGACAAATACAGATCAGCAGTATCACCAGATCAATATCCTTGGTTATAAGGCAATTATCCAAAGCTGAAAAAATTCCTTAATCATGGCTTAATGACATTGGGGCATTGTGATTTATTGTATGCTGGATGGGTGTTTTTGTTTTCAACTGCTAAGGGGCTCATAGGGGCAGGATAATTTCCACTGTGGTCCTATGCACGAGAGAAATTGTGATGTGTGGTCAACACCTTTATGAATCACTTTTGAGGCCATGATGAGTACCTTTGTACCTCAGTCAGTGGTGGTTTTGTTGGACAGAGTTGCATTTTCAGAGTGACCATTGTTGATCTTTATTGGCTTCCCATGCAACACAGCAATCCACAAATTGTGGTTGACTTACGTTTGCATCCAAAAGCAGAATATGATGGTCATTTTGTGCTCCATTGGCCTTTATCTCTAACATGTAAGGGAGAACTCTCTTTGGTGTATCTGAAGCCATGTCACAAACTAATTTACAAAAATACCCTTTTAACTTCCACAACTCCCTCACGTTTTTAGGTAACCATCAATTTACTTATCTCAACTTCTCTCCCCAGAATTTCTTAATTCATAATTAATTTATAGGAATGGAAAAAAGAATTAAGGAGACAATTTGCAGCAATAGAGAAACGGAAAGGAGGAAGAAGAAAATTTGAGGACTCATCACAAATGTAGTGTGCCATGCTAGTTTTTCATTTAAGTGATTAGATGCAACTCCATGTCATTGGATTTCATATATTAACTTTGATTGTATTTCACCCTTTGTAATACTGTTCCATCCATATTCTTCTTGTTTTTACACATTCTCTGTGTCTCTAGGTGGTTTTCTTATTGGGAGAACTCTAGCTGTTCTTGTCACCATGACATTGGCTACCTCGATGGCTGCTCGTCAAGGTCCCATAGCTATGGCTGCTCATCAAATATGCTTGCAAGTATGGTTGGCTGTATCTCTCCTCACAGATGCGCCAGCTGCTGCTGGTCAGGTACCGGATTCTATTCTTGAGGAATGTTTTATATGTGCTGTTTTGATTCATTTCTCATTTGGATTCCATGCATGACAGAAATGAATGAAAGAAGAGGATTTGTGTAGCCGATCCCAGCTAGTGGGACTAAGGCTTTATTGAGTTAAATTTATCTGATTTAGGATAGGGCACTAACTATTGGCCCAAATTTGACTCACGAAATCAGAATTGTTATTAGGAAGTCAAATGTACATGTTTTAGTTGTGTGGTGTAAATATGTTTGAACTTGCTGGCACTTTGATAAATATATATATATTGGAGATCTTCTTCCTTTTATTCTTTTATGTCATGTCAGATAATGTGCATGCAGTAGTTCATGTTTGTCTTCTCTGACACCAACGTTCTATTTCTGGCAGGCCTTGATTGCAAGTTCTTTATCGAGGGGCGATTACAGAACTTTGAGGGAGGTTACAATCTTTGTTTTAAAGGTTTGACAGCATGCCTCTCCCTTTTCCCTGGGAATTCTAATACTCGGGACCACATGAATTTTAGGTTTACTTGGTGACTGGGATCTTTATGTTGGAGCTGCATTTCTCTATGATCTTGTTTCAGACTTTATTTACATGTCCTTGCAGATAGGATTGCTAACGGGTGTTTCATTGGCTGCAATTTTGGGCATATCTTTTGGTTCTCTTGCCACCCTGTTTACTAAGAATGCTGAAGTGTTAGGAGTCGTCAGAACAGGGGTATTGGTATGTTTTCCTGCCATGTTTTCTCCCTGATAGTTTTTGTAAGCTTTTCACCGAAGGCAGGTGCCAATATTGTTCTAGTCTGATGTTACCTGAAAATGCAGTTTGTTAGTGCTAGTCAACCTCTCACTGCTCTAGCTTTTATTTTTGATGGCCTCCATTATGGTGTTTCAGACTTCTCATATGCAGCTTATTCAATGGTAAGCTCACGTAGTGAAATTTCATTGAGATATTAGAAGCAGGCTGTCAAGATTTTTTATTGGCTTCTGCTAACATCTTTAAAGTAAATTATAGATGGTGGTGGGGGCAATATCTTCAGCATTTCTGCTATATGCTCCTTCAGTATTTGGTCTTCATGGTGTCTGGTCAAGCTTGGCTCTTTTTATGGGATTGCGTACGGGGGCAGGATGTATCAGGTACATTGTCTGATATTATCATTCTCTGATTTTCTAGAAATTTGCTTCGTGATCGTTTTCTCATATTATGATGTGAATATTCTATTTCTACAAAGGACCCTTGCTGACCTATGTTGTTAGAAAAGCTGATAAGAGAGGAGGAGAAGAGAAGAAATTAGAGGGGAAAGAAGAACAAAGTCACACAAGCTATTGTCATAATTAATCTCAAATCATCAAGCATGCCAATTCAGTACAATTAAAGCCTTTATACAGGCTAACCAAATCCTATCATTATTCTAAGATAAATCAAATGCCTAAGAAAAATGAATTAAAGATGAATCTCTCTCAATCCAATTCTATAAAATCCTATTCAAAATAAATCCTAATTCAAATCAAAAGTAAGTATCGTATAAAATCTCTAACAAATCCTACTTAAAATAAATCCACAAAACAAAGTCTTCCCTGAAAGAAATTAAAAAGAAAAAATAATATTTGGATTTGCATCAGTCCCTAGTTGTGAAGTGCTGATGTACAGTAATTGAAACTGTTGTAATATGGTAAACAGGACGAGTGATTGAAACTGTTGTAACTTGTAACATGTTAGATGGGGTAATGGTGGTTGCATTTGTTAATTATTGGCTTATGAATAAATCTTGTCCTGGAAATGTCCAGACTAAAAGCATTTTTGAGTTCCTTCTACTATTTTTTAGTGAAGTTATCGTGACAAAGTTATTATCTGTAAAGCATGCCAGATATTGTTGGACTAACTGGAGACTCTCCTTTTGAACACACAAATAATCAAAATCCCCAAAAGTTATAGTTAATGATCTTGAAATGGCTTTGGTAGAGATACTCTACTGTGCTTGCCTTTTCATGCTTTTTTTTTTTTTAACCATTTATTATAGTTTTTGTTCCTTATTCATGTTCTTTTCACCAGACATCATTCTGTGTCTCCATGGTTATTGACTGTTATCTCACTGCATTTCAGATTGTTGTCCAAAAATGGTCCATGGTGGTTTCTACACGAGGACTCGAAGAGACTTGAGGTTGGTGGATTTTTTCATTGGTTTTTAATTTCTAATGGTGGTAGTAATGCTTAAGGGCTTGTTGATGTTCTCCATGGCTATTAGTCCACCATTTTCATTTTCATCCTGATTTGTTTGCAAGGATTAGTTATAATTTCCTAACCTCTATCAATTGGCAGCATGTTGGATGAGATGCAAAAGATCAGGAGACTATTGCTTCTTGCGTGGCTTTACAAGCATTGGCTCCACTTTTATCCCATGGGGCTGACACATTTTTGGCGATCAATTGGTGTAACGAGACTAGTTTTGTCAGAGACCCTTCCCCACACCCCCTTTTTCTTTCCCCACCGTT